>JAOTQH010101629.1:0-16162 GCA_025631255.1 Cornus kousa | reverse complement strand
TTTGCGATCGGCTCTTGTGGCCGTTCGGCTTTTTTTAACTTGATCATTTTTCTGTTCAAGTCTGATTGGGTGGTCAACTCTTGAGGCCTTCGCCAATTTTTGCGATTGGCTCTTGTGGCCGTTTGGCTTTTAACTTGATCACTTTTCTGATCAAGTCTAATTAGGTGTTCGTCTCTTGGGGCCTTTGTCTATTTTTGCAATCGGCTCGTGTGGCCGTTTAACTTGGTTAATTTTCTAATCAAGCTTGATTGGGCATTCGGCTCTTGGGGCCTTTGCTTATTTTTGTGATTTGCTCTTGTGGCTATTTGGTTTTTTTTAACTTAATCAATTTTTTGATTAAGTCTGATTGGGCATTCGGTTCTTAGGGCTTTCGTCTATTTTTACTATAGCTCTTATGGTCGTTTGATTTTTTTTTTTGACTTGATTAATTTTCTGATCAAGTCTGATTAGGCATTCGGCTCTTGGGGCCTTCACCTATTTTTGCAATCGGTTCTTGGCCGTTTAACTTGATCAATTTTCTGATAAAGTCTAATTAAGCATTAGCTCTTGAGGCCTTCACCTATTTTTGCGATCGGCTTTTGTAGTCGTTTGGTTTTTTTTTTTTTTAATTTTTTTTATTGGACTTATGAAGGTTAAAACATAATAAAAGCATCTTGATGTGGGAACAGTCTATTTTTATCGGGCTCTCGTGGTCAAAACGGGTCTCTCCCTTAATAATGGGTTTATAATGGGCCTGTTTTAACTATAGAGAAAATAATGGGTCTCTCCCTTACTAGTGGTTCTATTTTAAATATAGAGAAAATAATTCCTTTTTAGTTAATGTGGGGCATTGATTTATTTGAAAAAGAATTATTCGCTTGGAAGGACTTGACTTCAAAAGAAAGCGGGGAAGGCTCTGAATTGCGGATCTATGACAATGGGCTCCGTTTGTTTATGGATCACATAATTCAGGGTCCTCACCCGCTGATTATGCATCAACTGGGTGGTACTTTAATAACAAAAGTAACTTTCTTTTTTTGTTTGATGTGGGACCTTAGGTTCTAAAAACAGGGAGACATCTTTTATTTGAAAAAGATGTGGGGAGTGTGTAGAGACCTCTAACAGTGGGGCATTTCAATATCATATATGGGTTTCCATTATAAAGGGGTCCCACTCACTGATATGTAAGTAAATCGAATAATCTTATAAGAAAAACATAGAAGTATATTTTCCAAACAATGTGGGACATTGCTATTTGTGGATGAAGAAGTTTTATCTTTCTATAATAAAGCAAAAAGGTGTGAAGTGGAGACCCCTGATAGTGGGTCACCTACTATCTAGGGGTCCACTCCACTGTTTACATTTTGTGTTGTTTTTTTTCTTAAATAACAACTAAGAGTTTTGTTTTTCTTTGATGATGAAATTCCAAAAAAGACAAAAGATAACTTTATTTATTTGCAAAAATAAAGTACTGGAAAACATTGTACGATTACTTTATTGAAAGTACCTTTTCAAATTCATTGCATTCCTTGGTTTGGCCATTTCAGTGCCATCTAGGTGTTGGATTCTGTAAGCTCTTTTTCCAATCACATCTGAGATTCGGTATGGCCCTCCCAATTGGGTTCCAATTTGCCGACATACTTTTCTGACTTCAGGAGCACTAGGTCTCCTAGATTGAAAACCTCTATGTTTAACTCTTTTATTGTAGCTGTTTGCTATCTTTTATTGATAGGCAGCTTGCTGAATAATAGTTATTTCTCCTTTCTCCTCCAAGAGATCTAGATTATGCTCTAGAAGTTGATTATTTGATGTCTATTCCCAAGCTAAGCTTCAGATGGTAGGTGCTACCATTTTAGTGGGGATTACGGCTTCTGTTCCATAGGCTAAAGAGAAAGGAGTTTCACCCGTGGGGTGTCTCAGAGTAGTTCTATATGCCCATAGGACATTTGGCAATTCGTCCAACCATTTTTCCTTCTTGTCTTCGAGTTTCTTTTTGATGCAGGCAAAGATTGTCCTGTTGGTTATTTCTGCTTACCCATTACCTTGTGGGTGGTACACTGTTGACATTTTTTTATTGATCCCATATTTATCGAAGAAATACTGAGTGTACTGATTATTTAGATTTAAACCATTTTCCATAATGATGGATTTTGGTACTCCGAATCTGCATATTAAATTGTTCCAAATAAACTTTCTTATTTGGACGTTAGTTACACTCACGTATGCTTTCTGCCTTTACCCATTTAGTGAAATAGTCAGTGGCTAATAGGACGTACCTTTTTTGTAAGGTGGCCGATGGTAAAGGCCCTATTACATTCATTCCCCATTAAGCAAATGGCCACAGGCTACTCATGGTATGCATCTCTTCTAGGGGGTTGATGGACGAGGGGGGCATTCCTTTGGCACTTGTCACATCTTCGAGAATACTCTTCAGCTTCCCTTGCTATGTAAGGCTAAAAGTAGCCTTGAGTTAGAGTTTTTTGAGCTAGTGACCTGCCTCTAAAGTGATTTCTGCATTGTCCTTCGTGTAGCTGCTTAAAAACTTCTCTAGACTCCGTCAGAGTCAGGCATTTGAGGTAGGGCCCAGAGTGAGATCACCTAAAGAGTTATCCTCTTACAACTGAGTATTTAGTAGCCTTTATTCTTAGCTATCACCCTGCTTCTTTGGAATTGGGGAGTTCCCCTCTTTCAAGGTAGGCTAGTATAGGATCTATCCAGCTTAGCTCCCATAGAATGACTAGTACTTGTACCCCTCTTATGATACTTGGTGTATCCAAAATGTCGATAAGGTTAACCCTGATTAATGAATTACCTGTTAAAGATACCGCGTTGGCCAGGCGGTCGGCGATCGGGTTTTCTTCTCTCGGGATTTGCCAAAATTTAATTGTGTCAAAATACTTTGCTAGTTTTTCAACTTCTTCTCTGTATGCATTCATTCTTTCTTCTCTGGGGGTATATTCTCATGAGGAAGACTATCTGATGAGCCTCAAAGTAATATCTAGTTTTTTAACTTCTTCTCTGTATGCATTCATTCTTTCTTCTCTGCAGGTATATTCTTATGAGGACGACTATCCGATGAGCCTCAAAGTAATATCGAAGCTTCCTTTTTGCCTAGACCAGAAAAAGGATGACTTTTTTTGTCATCAAATATCTGCTCTCTACATTAGTCATGGTCTTGCTGGAATAGAAGACTGGGTGTTGCTTCTTTCCCACTTTTCTTACCAAAACCGAACTGGTCGCTGGTTGGGATACTGCTAGATAGAGATATGACGGTTCTTCAGGTTTTGGGGTAGATAAAATTGGAGGGCTCGTTATGTACTCCTTGAGTTTTATGAAGGCATTTTACTACTCTGCCCCCCAACTGTCTCCTTTTCTTGCCTGGATTTCCTTCACGGGTTGGGGTTCTTTATTCTGTAGTAGCTTTTTCAATTGGTTGGGGCTTGCCTATATCCCTTTCTTGTTTACCATATGGCCTAGGAACTGGCCTGAGGACACCCTGAATAAGCACTTTGCTGGATTTAACATCATGTCATTCTCCCTGAGAGTGTCGAATACATCTTGTAGATATTATAGATGATCTTTTTGATCCTTGCTTTTTATAACCATGTCATCTATGTAAGCCTCCACTGTTCGGCCAATCTGCTTTTTGAACACTTTATTGATTAGCTGTTGATAAGTTGCCCCTGCATTCTTCATTTTGAAGGGCATTACTTTGTAACAGTAGGTCCCTCTTTCGGTAATTAAAGAAGTCATCTTTATATCCGAAGAGTCCATCAGGATCTGGTTTTAACCTGAGTAAGCATCAAGGAAAGTTAGTTTCTCATACCCGATCATGGCATCCACCATCTGATCGATTTTGGGTAATGGAAAACTATCTTTTGGGCAAGCTATGTTTAGGTTAGTGAAGTCAATGCATGCTCTCCACTTGTCATTCTTTTTCTGGACAACAACTACGTTTGACAACCACTGAGGGTACTGGACTTCTCTGATGAACCCTAGTTCCAAAAGTCAGTCGATCTCTTTAGTGATGATTTTGTTCCTTTCAGGGGTGAATCTTCTCTACTTTTGTTTCACTGGTAATGGTTCGGGTCATGTTTAAGTTGTGACATGCTATTCATGGGTCAATTCCCAGTATGTCCTAGTGATTCCAAGCGAAGATATCGGTATTTTGCCTTAAAATTTTTGTCAGCTCTTCCTTTTCTCGGGCTGATTGGAGCATCCCTATATAGGTTAGCTTGTGCTCATTCCCTATGACTATTTGCACGGCCTCTAGGGGTTCTTTGATTGGATGTTCCTCTTCTAGCTTCTTACTCTCTTCAAAAGAGGAGAAGCTTAGTAATTGTTATTTCAGCAATTGTTTGCCTTTATCAGTTGGACAAATCATTGTGTGGCAACACTCCTTTGCTGCCACTTGATACCCCCAAATATCAATGACTTCTTGACCATTTGGGCTAATGTACCTCATGACTTGATGCAGAGTTAATGGGACCCTTCCATATGGTGGATCCACCCTCGACTCATTAACAAGTTATAGGTTGGATGGATATCCACAATCACAAAGTTCTCTTTCAAAGATCTTTTGGCTGCAGTAACTGATAATGTGATTACACCTGGGGGCTCCACTATTCTTCCATCGAACCCTACCAAGGGGTTTTTGGTGAGGCAACTCTAATTTGTGGCTAACTTCAGTTGATCGAAAGTCCACTTCGTTAAGATGTTGGCACTGCTGCCAGGATCTATCAGTATATGTCTAACCAGGTAATTGGCTACTAGCAGACTGATTACTAGTGGGTCTTCATGTGGATGTTGTACCCTCCTGAGATCTCCCTCATGGAAGGAAACCTGTGTAAGACTCAATTTACACCCAACAGTATTGATTTCGTCAATCCTTCGTAACTTATGGGCTTGCTTGAGTTAAATCTTGTAAGAATTCTCTAGTTGTTCATCCTCTTCCAGACGACCATGAATCGTATTGATTACCCGAATGGGATGGTTATCAGTTATAACCCTTGAAGTTAGCCATTTCACCTTTTGCCACTAGCATTTTCACTTGCCTTCTTAGACTCCTGCAATCATTAGTTAAATAGCCAAAATCACTATGAAATGATCAGTGCTTACTTTTGTCTCTCTACTCTATTGGTTGTCTGATCGGTAGAGGGATCTAAAAAATGTTTCTGCCTTTAGTCTCTTGGTATAATCTGGCCAGTGTCACTTTAAAAGGTGTGACCTTTTCTATTGTTCGAGATTTTTTCTCAGGGGCACTTCCCTCGATGCTCGAGGGTTCTCTTTGGGTCCTTGAGGTGCTCGATGGCTCCTTCGGTCAGCTTTCCACAGTGACCAGAGTTGCTTTTTATTGTTGGTTATTTCATTTTCTTTAAGTCTGATGTAGTTTTGCGCCTGTGAATTCAACTTTAACATGTTAGCCGGTGTTTTATTCATCAGAGAAGAATAAAAATGTGAACCTTGCACCATGGCTATCTTGAATGCTTCTATGGCCATATCTTGATTGCAATCCAAAATTTCTGAGGATTCCACATTGAAGTGAGTGAGAAATGTTTACAAGCATTCTCCCTTCATTTGCTAAATCGTAAAGAGACTGGCAATGACCTTTTTCTGTTTCTTATTCCCGCAGTAGCGAGCAATAAACATACTACAAAGCATTTCAAAGTTTGAGATTGACTTTCATGAGCGATTTTTGAACCATTATAGGGTTACCACTGTCAGACTCGATGAGAATATCTTGCACATGAATGGATCGTTATGTGCCTCTAGCGTTATTTCCTGAGTGTAATAATTGAGGTACTGGAAAAGTTCTCCAGTTCAATTGAACTTGATGAACTTTGGCATTGTGAATTTCTTGGGTCTTGTAATCCGTTCTATCTTATTTATAAAAAGAGTCTTCACTATTGATGCAGTGAATTCTCTCGTCATGTCTTCGGGTGTTGGGCCTTTAGCCTTGTGATTCTCTCGTTTATTTCCTTTCGAAACCTAGCAATAAAATCATTCCCTGGTGACTGTTGATCAGCAACTAGGACCCATGCTTCCTCTTTTCCTGAATCAGTATCATCTGAGGGTGGAACCTTGGTGGTTCGAGGTCCTTCCATAGTGGAATTTCCTGGGATGTGGGATTGACTTGCTGATTCCTTAGCATCATTTAGTGCTCCATCGAATTGTTGCCGTGGAACCCTCTGCTGAAGAGGAGGGTTATTGAGCCAGGGTGCTAGGGGAGGATCTTTGTTCTGACGTTCGGGTTATGGTTCAATCAGTGGATCATTCTGCCTAGCATTGCCTCGAAGCCCTCCATTTTTCTGGCGTAGAGCACTGATTTGTGGTATATTAGCTTTATGAGCCTGTCTTAATGCATTGATCTAGTCAGCACTAGCCCCATTGGCTTGTCAAAAGATGTTGAACTGCATTTGCATCTCTTTACGCATTTTTTTGCATGATTTCCTGTTGTTGTGTTCATGCGGCGTTTGATCCTGTCGCCGTTTCTAAGCGATGTCGCATGAAAATGGTGGAAAATAGACTTTTTTGTAACAAATTCCCACAAACAGCGCCAAAGTGTAGGTGCAATTTCTCATACCCGAACACATAAAGAAATAAATTAAAAAGGAGTATATGAAATACAGAAGAAACAATAGATAGTTTTTCAAGAGGAACAATAGGCAGTTTTTTAAGAGGAAACAATGATGGGAATTTGATGCCTTTCCATTCGCATTCATGCTCTATTTATAAGCTTTGTTTTTTGAATTACATGGAGTCGTTACTTGCAGTTTTCTAGACATGGGTGTTTATGCTTTCCGATTGTGCGCCCCTTCCTTTTATGGCGAGTGTTATGGAGTTTTGGGCTACCTGTGATCGGGCTGACCCTTGATCCATTTTATGTTAAGTGGAGCTTCCTTCATTAATTGGACTGACTTGATATGTTTGTGGACCTTTCTTGTTGGGCTTCTAGCTTATGCTGGGCTTTAAGGCGAATTTGGTTAATAATGGGCTGTACACCTACTGATACGTGGTGTGTTATGATTGGTGGGGAAATTTCTCTCCATAGGGTGCAATTTCTGCCAATTTTCAGAATTTTTCAAATTTTTCAGCACTTGAAAAACACCTCAAAGCAACCCATTCGCTTAAAATCTACACTCAAAACACTTGGAAAACAAATAAAAACTAGAAAAATATATACAAAAATTATATCTATGAACAAACTAAATTTAATCTTTGAAATTTTTGATCACAGGGCCAATTGCAATCCCCGGCAACACGCTAAAAGTTGATGCTTGTTTGCTATAAAACCATAGACTTGCACGAATTCACGAAGAAAGCAGCTAAGTAGGGGTATCAATCCATGAAGATTGCGAAGCTTATGGCAATCAGATTTCAAGACTAGTTCAAGCTTGTTAATGTCACAAAAGATAGTTTGAAGAGTTATTTGTTTGGGTTATCACTTAGCATAAAAATTAAATAAAAATAATTCGAATTCAATGATTAAAATAAAAATTAAAGGGAGGCTAGGGAATTGAGTTCATCAAGACGTCATAATCATGCTTTAATGTAAATAACTTGGGGAAATAACTACATGTAACGACAAAGTGTAGCAGCATTGACAACTACAATAATTTTGCAAAAATTCATGCAACTCAAGACTAAGCATAACCCATCTGCAGTTGGTATGGCTCATCCACCTAAACTAAGGTGTGGTATGAGCCATCTTCCCTTGGCATGCCTATCAAGGTCATGATTTTGCTAGTTTTAGCACATGAAAGCAATTATCTAGCATAAACTATCTTTGGTTGGCATAAACCATCTACCTAACTACATTAATGTAGGGGTATAGCTTAGTCCATCTTCCCATGGCATAATTTATCTAAAATAATACATAACATGCTTATAATCCCATTTCATGAATTCAATCTTCGTTGTCACTATAAAGATATTAAGAATATAAGCATATAAACACGGTTCTAAGACAAGAATTGCATGGTAGATATACTTATATATATAAATTCTGCCCAGATCATACATTAATTTAATATAATACACAAATTGCATATAAATCCTCATATTACTCATGAAATCCATTACACACAAGAATATTCCCCACATTACAGAAATTACATGACTACCTTGATCAAGGCTACCTTAATCCTGAAGGAGGGGATTTAGCTCATCCTGGTAGTGGTTGAAACTTGAATGGTTGAAGAGGAAGCTTGTATCTTCAGCTCCATAGCAGCCACGCCCAAGAACACTCAAGAACCCTAGCTATTCCTCACTTTCTCTCTCTAAAAATATACAAAATTTGAATCCCAAATGATATATGATATGTATCACAACATTATACAAGTGTATATATCCTATTTTGTAAGAATCAGATTCAAAACCCTTGAAAATTGTGCATTCAAGTGGAGAGGAGAGAGAAAAGTAATTGAAATTTCAAATCAGCTCGAAGTTCGTAGGTTAGCGTTCAAACTCTAAGTGTTAAGGTGGCTTTGTCAAGCCGCACTGTGTCTGTGGCATAGCTTGTGGCACTGAGTGTCCAGACGCAAGGCTAAGCCTCTGGATGTAATTTTGTTTAGCTACTAGATTTCATTTTCTTTGCAACTGCTATTGTTATCCCGATTTACAGCAGGGTGTCCGGATGCTAGAAATGTACTTGGATCATGCGTCCGGATGCCAAGCCTTGTTCTTCAAGGTTGACTCTTGTTCAACTTCACAAGTCTGACTTCTTTCTTAGGCTCAGTATGCTCTTGGACTGAGGTCTATTTTCCTGGGTTCCATAGCTCACCAAACACCTTGTTCATTAAAAGTCCACAAAGTTCCATTTTACGCCATTTTGGAAATAAGGCCTAAGAATAACAAATATACAGGAAATCCTATAAAAACATACTTTATTAACACACTAAATAGATTAAACCATGCAAGTAAGGGTGCTTGAATATGCAATATTCGATGCTTATCCATAAGAGAATTAGAGAGGTTGAAAGAGTGAAAGGGCTTAGAATAAGGAAAAACACGCCGAAGGAAAATGCCTAAATGACTAAGGCACAATGGTTTTCTTAAGATTTTAAAACGCAGGGCTCGAGCAAAGAATTTCCTGCTCAAGTATAAAATGCTAAAACCCTAAACTTAGTGATGCTGAAATGCTCAAGCACATGGCATTGTGCTCGAGCTTTATAGGAGATTATGCTCGAGCATAAAACTCTCTGCTTGAGCTTTTTGAGACAATTTTCAATTTTTTCAATTTTTTTTATTTTTTTATTTTTTAAAAAATAAAACTAAGTCTACTCTAAGTTATTCTAACCTTAAAAAAAAAAAAATTACTTAAAATAAACTAAAAACCTAGAAAATAAAATAAAACCCTATAAAACAATAGAAAAATATAGAAGAAAAAGACAAAGAAAATAAAATCAAAGTAAACTAAACTAAAGTACATACATACAAGTGCTAAGTTTAATGTCGATAACTTCACAACATTGCTAAGTTTAACATCGCTAGCTCAACATCTAAGTGACCTCTCTAGTCTAAGTAAATAGGATCACAAAGCTCTACGGTGTCCACTGTGACTCTGTGCACACTACCCTCTATGTAGGGTTTTAGTCTCTGTCCATTGACTTTCCATAACTCTTCAGTTTTAGGATGTTGTAACTCTACCGCACCATAGGGCGCAACAGAAGTAACCATGTATGGACCCTCCCAACATGACCTAAGCTTTCCAGGAAAAAGTTTCAATCGTGTATTAAAAAACCAAACTCTTTGCCCAGGCTTAAAAGTTTTACGCAATATGTGCCTATCATGGAATGCCTTAGTTTTAGATTTATAAATCTTGGCACTCTCGTAAGCATCATTATGTAATTCTTCGAGTTCAGAAAGATGAAGCCTCTGATTAGAACCAACTGAGTTCAATCAAAGTTGATTTTTTTATATGGCCCAAAGAGCTATAACTCTACAGGAAGATGATAAAATTTACCATAGACAAGACGGTAGGGTGACATGCTAATCAGAGTCTTAAAAGCTATTTGGTAAGCCCACAAAGCTTCGTTCAGTCTCAAGGACCAATTTTTATGATCTGGCTTAATTGTTTTCTCAACAATGTTCTTAATCTCACGATTATAAATTTCAACTTGGCCACTTGTTTGGGGACGATAGGGAGTGGCAATTTTACGAGTGATAGAGTATTTGAATAATAAGGTACAGAAATACCTATTGCAGAAGTGAGCACCTCCATCACTAATAATAGCTCGTGGCATACCAAAGCAACTAAAATTTTTTGTTTGAATGAACTCCACCACGACTACGTGGTCGGCGGTTTTAGTAGCCATTGCCTCAACCCATTTAGACAAACCATAATGCCCATGGAACTAAACCAAACAAAACCATAAAAAACCGGTTTGGTTCGGTTTGGATTGTTGATTTTAGCTGATTTCCTTTTTATTTTATTTTAATTCAGAGGGGACAAAGTTAAAAAAATAAAAAAAATAAAAAATTCAACCAACATTGATATTGTTCGGCTTGCGAAAAAGCGCTGATTCCGCTTTCTGGAATGTGGTGGATAGTGGATAATAGAATAGTGGGGTATGCGGGCATGCCAGGAACTATTGTCATTCCAATGTGGATATCCAAACAATTATCCAGTTGGAGATTTGTAGGGATTAGACGATTGTACAAAGGTTTAGAATGACCACCTTCAAAGGGTCTTTTTTGCCTTTAAAAAGGGACTTCTGAACTATTCTATGACTAATGGAATTGAAGACGGTATTGAAGGTGCAAGGCTAGAAATTAAATAAATTGAAGTGTAGGACTTGGAATGTAAGAGAAGAAGTGCAAGTAATATAATTTAAAGAAAGTAAGTGCGAGTGCTGGAATTGAAGACATGAAAAGTTACTTGACGAAAAGTAGTGAAAGGAAGTACTGGACTTAACTCAAACATTATGAGAATTCATTGCTGAAATGAATGCTATATAGAATAGAAAAATACTGGACTCAACTTAAAAGTATGTAAATTTATTGCTGGAATGAGAAATATATGAACTAGCAAAGTGCTAAGTTTAGACATAATGTAAATTCATTGCTGAATTGAAAGATACATGAATGGCAAATATGTTGTATTGATGTGTGATGTGCATTGAGCAGGATTTGCAAACTAAGTCCAAGTAATTTATTTATAGATTCTTTCTATGCAGCGGTTTGGTATGTGGCAACCTTGGTAGCCTCTATTTAACCAGACTTCGGACTGCTAAGTGTTCCATAATCTTCTAGCCTTCTCTCAATGTTAACAAGTGTAAAATTATATTCTCCCATGATCTATAACTGATAAATAGTGGTCTTGGTGGTTGAATGCATGTTTGTAAGCCTCTACCCACATTCTAGAACTACCCAGATGGAAAGGCGGCGGCTTCCAACAGTAGTTGAAAACTTCCATTTGAAAGGTCCCATGTCTTCCTTAGTCTTCTCCCTCATACGTGGTCTTCTCTTTTATTTTAGACCATGATTCCACTAATTTAACCCTTATCATCCATAACCTTCGATAACTTCCTCTATTAGTGGTAGTTATTCCATAGAGTACCACCATTTTCAACTGAAGTGTTTATATTTGGCCAAGTATCTCACGTTCTTTATAGTATTTTCCTTCTACAGAATCCATTTCCTTATATAATTCTATATATATATATATATCATGCATGTATATAAAAGTTATTTGCAGACCACGTTCTCTTTGGCTTTGGGTAACTTCCTTCCAGTTAAACTTTCCTTTCTGGTCTTTATTTCATATGTCATGTCCCCAAGACTTCAGTGATTTTTCTCTTCATGGGTAAGATATATATAATTATTTATCCCAAAATATACATCAACGCCCGCATTCTTCTGTCAATCACGTTCCCTTGGATCTTGGTAACTTCCTTTCTTGAGACTTTCCTTCTGGGTTTGGAGTTCATGACGCCATGTACTCCTTTATTTTAGCAACATCTTCATCATCGGTAGTATTCCAGTATATATATATATATATATATATTTGTAAACACACACACACACACACACACACACACACACATCCAGAAATATATATACTTGCTATTACCCAACTTCCCTCTTCTTTAACAAATGTAATTGAATTAGTGAAAATAGCTATTGAAGTCTCTAAAAATAAGGAGAAAATTTAGCCCCACGCTTTCCTTCTTCTAACTTAGTCAACTTCAGTCTTACCAATTTTGGTAATTCTTCATTTAATTGGGATTCTTTTGGAAACACAAAACCTTCTATAATAACAATTCCTAAAGGAATTGATAAGCGGTGGTATATCCCATAGAACCCGCCATGTGTCGAGAGCTAATTGGTTGACTTTGTCTTGAAAAAATTTCCTGAGGTTGCATTCATGGTAGTATTTCCATGTCATAATTCCTCTTTCCAAATAGGAATATGTGGGCCCTTGTTTTAAAGTTGGCAAGTCTTAATAGGACTCTCCTCTTTCCTTTTAAAATAGAAAACTCCACAAGGTAGGATTGTATTGGCCCACTTATCTTTGATTCCAATTATTGCATAATATTACACAGCTTCTAATATTCCAAAATAACTTATTAGAGTTGCGATTCAGCATGGTAAGTTCCTTTGGAACTTGCCACATACTCTTCTTTATTGGTGGATAACACAAAATCAACCTTCAGCAATTCCATACTATGCTTCCTCTTTTGGACATTTAAAGCACCAATCCAGCATGGCAAGCTCATTGGAACTCGCCACATGTCGCCTTTCCATTAGGCCAAAAATAATGAAATAAATAGATACAACACGCAAAGAAAAATTTTAAGAAGAAAAAAGGAAAGAAAATTAAGATATATTTAAAAGGAAAGGAAATAAAATTGAGATATATTTGAAACGGAAAATTAATTTTACTTTTTTTGAAATTTTTTTTTAATGAATTTAAAGAACAAAAGAAAGAAAAAGTTAAGATAATTTTGGAATTTAAAAATTTAAGGGGGGAACGTGAGAACTTTACTTGATTTAGGTTTAGGGTATGATATACATACATACACACACACACACACATATATATATATATATATTATATAACATACTAACGGTTCGGTCCGGGCTAGTCTGCTTCAGCAAGACCCTAAACCAGGATTGAACTGAAAAATTACGGTTTCATAATTTTAGGCTCAGGACCAGACCAAACCACTATACAACTAGCCTAAATCGCCCAATTCAGTCTAATTTTTTAATTTAGGGATTTTTTGAACACCCCTATCCTTCATAACCACCTCTTTCATATTAGGATTAAATTTTCTTTGGAGCTCCCGAGATATTCAAAAATTCTCCTCCAAATGAATCTGATGCATGCAAATTGTAGGGCTAATTCCTTTTAAATCAGCCACACTCCACCTAATAGCCTCTTTATTTTGCTCAAGAACTTTTAAGAGACTACTTTCTTGGGACTTGTAAGGTTGAAAGTAATAATTACAGGTAGGGTGACATTTAAACCCAAAAAAGCGTACTTGCCCAAAAAAGAATACTTGAGCTTATTCAGTATTGGCTTAAGCTTAAGCTTAGGTGTAGATTCTGGAGAAGGAATAGGCAGAATACTAGAGAATAGAGGAAGAGACTTATTTCTAGATTTTCATGGTGGAAAATCTGTGAAAGGAGTGGTGTTAAGCATAGTATTCATTTCAGCAATAGAGGATTCGATGTCAAAGTCCTCAAAATTGAAGTAATTCAGACAAGCCTTTAAAGGATCCTTGGATAGAATAGTTGGGAGTGATTCCTCAACCAACTCATCGGTAATATCAAGGAAGAAGCATTCACTATCATCATGGGGATGATGAATGGCATTGAAGATGTTTAGCTTAACTTTCATATTTTCAAAAGATAAATCCAAAGCGCTAGTCTTACAATTAATGCAAGCATTCGTCCTGGCAAGGAAAGGATGCCTAAGAATGAATGGAATATATTTCTTCGAATCATAAACCGGTTCTGTATCAAGAACTAAGAAATTAACCAAAAAATAGAACTTGTCCACTTTTATGAGTACATATTCAATTATACCTCATGATTGTCTGACAGAATGGTCAGCAAGCTGTAGAATAATTGACGTAGGTTTTAGATCTCCTAAACTTAAGTTCTCATACATCGAGTAAGGAATGAGATTCACACTCACTCCAAGATCAAGAAATGATCACTCTATCACATTGTTTCTAATGATGCAAGAAATTGTAGAAGCACTAGGATTTTAACATTATGAGGAATGTTGTACTGAAGTATAGCACTGACTAACTTAGTGAGATAAATCTTCTTAGGAACTTGGCTTCTTGATTTTCTCTTTTGAGTGCACAAATCCTTTAAAATTTTAGAGTAGACAGGGATTTGCTTAATAGCATCAATGATAGGTAGATTAATTTTGACCTATTTAAAGACCTCTATTATGTCTTGAATTTTCTCCCCTTGTTAGCCAAAATAGGAGGTTTCTTTGAGACGTTCAGGAAAAGGCGTTCTTGGCTTATAAGTTGTCTTAAAGTTTGGAGCAGATGAAGAAATGACTTCACCATTAACTTATTTGGAGCTCGATGGAGCAGTATTTAAGGGAACATCCTTGGGATATGGAATATGGATGATAGGATTAATGGGAATCCTATGCCTTTCTTTTTCTTCCCATTGTTCCTCAACTTAGTTACCAACCACTTTACCACTCCTCAATGTAGTGATAACCTGAACTTGCTCATGATGAACACTTGAAGGATTAGTGTCATCAATCATATAAGTCTGCCCTTTCAAGTTAGCTACTGGTTGACTAGGCAGCTTTTCATACTCTCTTTGAGATAGAGTACTCGTTATTTACCCAACTTGAGCCTCTAGCTTTGCTTTGCCTTGTGAATGAGAATAAAGAAATTGGGTATTTGCTTTAAGATCAGTAAAAGTATTGAGTACCTGATCCTCAAAAGCATAGCTTCTAGGAGGAGGTGAAAGATTAGGAGCTTGAGTAGACTGATTCCTAAATTGAGGTGGATGATATATAGAAAATTGATTGAAAGAACTATTTTAGGGCGAAGGATTAGATGGATTTTGGTACTGTCCTTGAGATTGTGGAACAGTGGTACCTTAGCTCTGGTTTTGCCATAATAGATTGGGATGATCTCTTCAGCCAGGATTATAAGTAAAACAATATAGATTATATGTTGGTCTGGAGAATGCAGCATTTACTTGCTCCTGAGGGATCTCAGATGATTATCCCATCATAGGGGAAGTGTTAGCAAGATGCGAAGGATTAGCACAGATCAAACACACTTCCTTTGGTAAAGAAATATGCCGAGTAGTAATAGGAATATAGCCAGATGATAAGAATTGGTTAAACCTTCAGTTCAATGCTTCTATTTGAGTGGCTAACTCCCTAGATTTCTCCACTTCAATTAACTTCTCGACCTTGTGGACGCCAGGAATAGACCTAGACCAAGAGGAAGAAGTGTACTGCATAGAATTTTCAGTTAGGGCCTCAAACAGTTCCCAAGCGTCAATCGCACTCTTATAAAGGAAAGCTCTATTACTAGACGCATCAACCATGTACCTATGTGGATCAAATAATTGATAAGCGTTGAGAAGTACACATTTAAACCCCTTAAGCTTGAGTATTCTCGGACCTTATTCTATCTTATTTTCCCATGTTAGTACTTATTTGTGTTTTTATATATGTCAAGTCAATAATGTTAAAATGGGCTAAAAATGGTTTCTTAAGGCCTTTTTGGAGTCAAACTAAGTGTTGGTAAAGATCCGGAACAAAAGGAGGCTGATTTGGAGCAAAAAGCGGCGATGTTGAAAAGTTGCCAAGTGAGATCGATTAGAAAAGTGAGATCGGTCAAAGTTGGATCGATCGAACTTAGAAGTTGGATCGATTGAAAATCAAAGTTGGATCGATCGAACTTTTGCTGGCAGCGAGCTGTCTTATTCCCGTGCGCGCCCAAACTACCACCTACCACATAGTATGGGATTAGATATTTTTGGGGCTATATTCCTGACTTAGTGACTAAGAAAAGGACCTTCTATATAAATGGAAGTGACCCATTTGTAAAGGAACTTTTTATCATTTTATTTTTACATTGTAATTTTTATTTTTCTCTCTCTAGAACAGTTAGAGATTAGGGTTAGAAGAAAAGAGGGAAGTGGAGGCACATCTCAAGAACCCATCTCTAGATCCACTCTCTCT
>JAOTQH010101520.1:0-16166 GCA_025631255.1 Cornus kousa | reverse complement strand
GTGTGTGTGTATATATATATATAGTATGTGTAACATGAGAGAGAAAATGATATTAAATAAGTTGGATTTGATTTTTTAAACAAAAACACTCTTTATTATTTTTGTTGGATATCATAAAATCATTTAATTTTGCAAATTAAATTAATGGTATTTGCACTCCACTTATTGAAACCCAATGAAAACACTCTTTATTACTTTTGCTGGATATCATAAAATCATTTAATTTGCAAAATTAATGATATTTGCACTCCTTGTAACTAATAACTTATGCAGCAGTTATGTCTCACGGAAGGCCATAGATATTAGCAGATCGCAACTTAAAATAAAAAATTCAGGTTCAAGTCTCCTTAAAATAAAGTGAATGTAACTGAATTTTTTATCAAACTAAAAAATAATATTCGTAATAAAATAATATTGGTAATAACAACGAAATATTCTGATTTTTTATTTTTGTCATTTTTGTTACTAAGAGCTAATAGTTCGGATTTTTGCATTACAACCTTCTAAAAAATAAAAGAGTAATAATTTATCTACGGGTTTCACTTGACAAATAGACCAATGTCGGCCATAATGGTTTCACTGACAAATTCGTTAGGCCTGAATATTATTTTTCAAAATAAAACTCAAGCATAGAGCAGGTATGTGTCATATCATCTTTTAGCTTGAAAAAAACATAATAATAAAAAAATAAATTCATCTTCAGCCGATTTAGTTGACCGCAGTAAATGAGGAATTATTGGCACAGGCTTGAAATGAAACCTGTGGATGGTCAACAAAGATCCCATCCAAAACACAGGCTTGAACAATCCAGTCAGTCAACCTTCGCCCTGGTCAAAGGCATTTCCGAGATTCAGACCCAAAATTGGATTTGTCAAAGCACATTTCTAGCATCACCAACTTCAAGCATGTGGGTGTTTCAGTTACAACAGAATCAAACATCATTTTTTTCTTTTTTTACATCCTGACTGCATAAAGATTTGTTTTTTTTTTTTCCCTAAAAAGAAGGAAAAAAGAAAAGAAGAAACAGTTCCAATATCCCCTTCTAGCCATCATTCAACCCCTATACAATGAAATTGGAAAAGAAATACAGAAGAATAACATTCCTGCTGCAATTCACATTCACTCTTTCAAGCTAAGCCTTGCATTCTGAACTTTCACCGATAACTTCAACTTCTGGTCCTCCATATCTTTCAACACTGCTAGCAAATTTGCACGGTATACTTCACATCGCTGATTTGTGCTGTCCAACTCTGTAGTCAAATCACGAATTTTCTTTTCCTTCTCATCCTGCCAATGAATAGATAAAATGCACCATCAATGATCATAGTAGAACTACAAGCACTAGCAGATCCACATGAATATCATATCCATATTCTACTGCACACATCTATTTATATCATCAGTTCATTGTCCATTCTATTTTTAAAGGAATGGCTTTCCTCTTACAGAGAAAAAGTTGACATGATGAAATGAAACAATCAAAATCTTCCACACAAGGAAAATCAGTACTCTCTCCTCTACCCTAAATATAAACATAAGGGCGTGCACAACGCTCCCATCATTGCAGGTCGGGAGGATCAGATAAACCCAACCTTACCTCCACATGTGAAGAATGTTTCCCGTTCGAACCTGTCACAATGGAGCAACCTTACCGTTGTACCAAGGTCCACCCTCTCTCTAAATATAAAAATGACTTCCAAATTTCAGGATTTGATTCTATAATTTAGTTTAATTACAGACTAAGCAAAAGCAAAAGCAAAGAAGAAACAACTCTACCAGAATTAAGACAACTACAATGCTCAAGGAAGTCTTGTTAACACAGCTTATTACAGCATTCAGTGTCAAATAACTATTAAAAGCAAATTTATTTCATGCTGAGTTTTTGTTTAGTTTGCTTACTTAATTAGTTGTAACAAAAGCATTTGGTAAAAAGCTTGTTATTACATAAGTACTCTTATTAAAAACACAACTACCATTCTAACTTAGGGGCTCAATCTAAATAAATCTTTCTACGCAACCAAGCAAAAAAAAAAAAATGGAACTTTCGAAAATTGTGATGTTTTCATCCCCAAATTCTTTCTTTTTCCTTATTCCATTCTTTTTACATGAAACAAGTTTAAATCTGCATGGCTGGAAGGATGGTAATTGTTAAAATCCACATACGGACACATAATCAGTAACTTCTTGAGACATGCAACCAGATTAAACAACATGTGGCAACCCGTATGAAACCCCAAACCGAGGAAATGTGTCAACCGCAGTCTATGACAAACAAGATGTTAATCTGAGAGGAGCCATAACATTGACAGACCTACAGGCAAAAACAATCTCACATTTATAGGGACCAGCTAACGTAAATGTTGGAAAGCATCACCAAAACTATCAGAGGAAACAAAGGTGAAGATGTAATGCGTGGCCAAAAACATCATAAAGACGATGACTGAGGGAAGCCTGTCAAATATGAAAAACTCTGATCTCTTCATCACCCAAGTTAAATCCACTTGTCTGGGTCCAGCATCCAAGATAGTACCAGAGAGCTATATGAGCTCACTGCATGGTTGCAATGTGAGATTACTCTGCATCATAGTATTGCAGTCTAGACAGTAACCAACTGCTCATTGAACTTAGTCTACTTGGTCCACTCAATTGAGCTTGCCTCTCCCTCGGATTCCATTCTTACTTGCACTATCATTTAAGCGCTTTACACCTTGTGAAGACTATAACTTAGTGTTGACAAGTTTTGTAGCGAAAGACGAAGTCTGTAATTTTTGTATTTGTTCAAAAGTCAGCTTAGTTTGTTTGTTAGTGGTTATTGAAGATTTAATGGAGGAATCAAAGGAGGAAATCTTCCAGTAATTAATGTAGTTTCCTATTATTGAAGATTTGCTGTTAATAGAGGAATCAGTGGAGAAAAATCTTTCTCGTTTCCTTTTGACTCTAATGCATTTCTCGGTGTTTCAAATTTCATTATTAGGGTTTCCTTACAAGTATCCAATAACACTGTGTCATGAACAAATATACACCATAGAATGTTTTGTAAGTCTTTCATTATATAATATAAAACTATTGTGAATAACAGAATAAGTATGGACTTACTACTGATCCTTGTTGCAATCCAAAACTTACTGAAAATTATTATTCTCTCCGCATATTGTATCACTATACATATCCTAAATAATTTCAAATCCATTTTTTTTTTTTTTTGTTGTACTTGGGCTGGCAGATACTTGACACAATGATTCTGAGGGTATTCCTTACAAAGACGGGTATCAAAGACAACGGAAAGGCCCAAATCTAAATAATGGTTCCCTGCGGAAGGTTCATTAGAACTTGATCGATGCCAATTTGGTATCTCAAAATCTGTTGAGTTTATTTTAATCAGACTCACTTCCTTTGGCTTCAAAACTGCTTTCCTGTGCTTGTTATGTACTGGACATGCGGAGGTTCAGTAACATTAACTCGCATAATTGGCCTGGCATCTGAAGCTGGCTCATCTGGAAAACTATTTTTAGTTGTGCTTGACAGGGATTGTGAGGTACTGGATGGGCTTACTCCGAAAATCACCTGTCAAAGGATCCTTCCTGATTCTTAGGGGAAAAAATTCATTCTATGATAAATTCGTGCTTGTAAATTGACCTAATCACGATATCTTCTATCCATTTCTGACATTAATTTCTATTGTTGCCGGCTGTATCTTAGATCCCTATACTGGAATAAATTCCCAACAAACTTCTGCACTATTGTACAAACCAATGGCCTCAAGGGCTGGGGACCTTGCTCTGGAGTTTGCAGACATTCTCTGCCTGCAAACAAGCTCCTTTTCACTTTTTCAGATTGCAAAAAAAAAAAAAAAAAAAAAAATCCCACCTTCCCAATACAATAGGATTTGCTTTCAGCCAAGGTCCATAATCAGATGCCTCTGATTGCTCCATAGATGTGAATCTGCAACAACCTTCATCATGATTAATTCAAAGGCACCTGTAACAAAACTCTGATAGAATTTTCACTTTTATATTGCATCCATGTCTCAGCATAGCAGTATGCTCGTGAATCAAAAACCTCACTTGCCTCTAAGCAAACTCTGAACCTTGTGAACTTTCTCTTTCCTACTAAAACTCCCTTCCTAATGCTCCATTTAAGTTGGACAACCTACTGTAGCTAGGGATGGCAATAGGACAGGTTTGGGGCAGGGGCCCTTCCCTATCCCTGCCCAAAATTGTTTAGCAAATAACTCCCCACACCCTTTTTAAGTTCCCCCACCCGCCTCGCCCCCGTTTAAATTCAAACTCTTCTTCTTCTTTTTTTCACCAACTTTCCCACTAAAATTTTAAAAATTCATATTTAGGAATATAAATATTCTTCCAAAATTCACACAATTGTACCAAATTAACCAAATAAACATTAACATTTCTCTAACAAAAAGGGTAACTTTGTATAAAATGTAAGGTATAAGGGTAAAATAGTATTTTTCACATTGGAAATGACGCGGGGTGGAGCGGGGTGACCTTCCCCCGCACCTGCACAGATTTTAACTGTAAAATCCGTCCCCACCCAAAACCATTAAACGAGCCTCCAAAACTGTTTTAAACGGGGCGGGGCGGGATGGGTGCCTGATGGGGCAAGCTATTTTGTCATCCTTAACCGTAGCTGTTATCTTCAGGCTCTCAATCATTTTCTCAAGAGGAAGCCCATACAGATGAACCGAGAGAGAGAGAGAGAGAGTTTTGCAAAGACAAAATCATTAGGATTTTCCCAAACCCCATGATTGAAGGATCACCAGATGGCCCAAGAGTGACCAAGGGCTCCCTCAAGATTTTGTTTCTATTCAGTGCTGCTTTGAACATAAAGAGGTAAGCATTGTTACCCCAACTGACTATGGTTAAACCACCTTTCGTCTTCCAAGTTCCCTCCATAAATTGCTTAGCCCCTGTTTTTTGAGTTGCATCTCTGAATTGAGTTTACAAGGAGGCTGAATTTCTGTACTTACTCTCGTATCTTAAAGCCACCATCAAATGAAATGCTCACTGCTCAAGCAAGAAGGAGTGGTTCACCCTCACTAGATTTCTCCAAAGTGGAATCACGGCAAAGGTTGATGACTCGGAGCCTTCGAGAGATGAAATAGCAGTAAAAAAGAATTATACTTAGCAGAGGATGACACCAGCAAGCAGAGAAGGGGAAAGGATGAAAGACACCATGAAGTAAGAGTACAGCAGATTAGAGTTTTAGAAAACAGAAAAGAGAAGCTCAATTGGGACAAGGAGAGAAATACCTCAGACCAAGAGAAGTGGAAAAAAGAATAAACAAGTCAAAAAGAAAGGGGTGAATCAGCAATCAAAAGGTAGTAGCTAAGAAGGTGGACGGCATTCCATGGGTAATGATGTGAGGGGATTAAGAGAGTCAGAGAGAGCTCAACAGGGGAAGAACTGAGAGTGAACAGAGTACTGAGAAGACAAAATGACAAAGAACAAAGAAACGACAGAAGAGAGAGGAGGGCACAGAAGAAGAGAATTGTAAGAGGGGGTGAAGAAACCCTAGGTCATTGAAAACAGATGATGGACAAACCTGGAAAATACCTGGGCAGACTCACAGAAGAGGAGAGCTCTAACTAGGGTAGAGAGGAAATGAGACATAGAATTGAAAAAAAAAAAAAAAATTCTCTTGCTGGGTTTATTAGATTTTCAAGTTCTTAATTCAAAGTTTTGACTACCTTTATCTCTTCATATCACAACCTCATAACCGTAACTGTTAAACTCAACTTACACACATCATAGAGCGATCAGAAATTGGTACTGCCTACATCAATAATGGTATTAAAGTCAGTTGTTGACAATTTTGGGACCCTTAATTTTGCAGCATATGGATATAATTACAATCTCTAATTCTTCTATGCCTCTAAACTCTATAAAGATCATGTGGAAAAAAATATATATACAAAAACATTAGGCTAAAGAGAATATGAGCATACACAATCATTTTGAATGCATCCTAGCAATTTAGATTGCTAGATTTTGTTTCTTTCACATACATCTAGATAACATGTTGGGCTAAGATTACTCTTTTGTGTTGAAACCAATGCCCCACAAACAAGAATTCAAACAGAAATTCTAAGTCAATTTAGACTGCCTCTAGGGATCACAACTGCAGTCTGGTTGATGTCTCTGCATGTCTTCATTAAAACAATTCAAAGAGAAATCAAAACCCACATTCCTAAAGTACGACTAGCTACACTCTTGGTTGAACTCAGAAAAGAAATTGGTCGGAAACCCACAATTTGATACACTCTTGGTCGAGACCTTTGGGTCTCCCGAACAGGACTCAAATAAGGCTCACTGCACTATCAGAATCAGGTACTAGTACATACCCAAACCCGAACCTGGCCTTGCCCAGTGTGCCACGAAGGAAGGCTCGTAATGGGAAAGATGGAAAAATTTATCTCAATGGAGAAGTGGGTTTATGGTTCTGGTTCGATCTGGGAAGGGACGGAAGACCAGGTTGGGTCCAATTGAGAAGAAAAAGACTATCAATGGCAGTTCTTTGCAGTTCTTAGGTTCGCTTATGCAAATTGGTTATTATTGATAAAAATATATAAAGAAAAAAAAGTGCAAAGTTCCATACATATACAAGAATATGAATAGCGCAAGCAACACATATACATATGTAGAGTGTGTAGAGCTCCACATATATACACATAAATCGTGAGAGAGAGAGGAGGATGCAAACCCAATTCAAATCCCAAACCATCACGAGCTATATATATATATATACACATAATATATATAAACAGAGAGATGGAAAACGCGAGAGAGAGGGGGCTGGGCATTGTGAGAGAGAAGGAGCTGAAAATCGCGTGAGTGAAAGAGTGTGTTTTTGGGAAGAAGATGAATTAGGGTTGGTATTAAATTTGCAATTCAAAGTCAAAGGGCAATTTCATCTTTTAAGGTACCATTGTTGGTCAAGTGACAGTCACACTCCATTTGACCATTAACTTTTCAAAAATACAATGACGGCAAGGGGGTTTTTGCTAAAAATGGGACATTTTAAGGTGTTAACTGTAAAAAGTATAGATCAAAGGGTTATTTGCTGTAAATTGCATAGTACAGGGGGTTTTTTGCAATTAACCCTACATTTAACAACTTCAGAAATAAGGGTATTTTTGTGCAATTAATTTTGGTTCAAATGGTAATTTCAGTTTTGCATTTTTGGTTTTTAGAAGGGTGATTTCAGGATTTGATATTTTTTGCTTTGACATACTTAACCGATGACTAACAGCAAGGATCTCAGAGTTATTTTATCAAACCTCAAGGGAGGTTGACCACATTTTTTCAAAAGTTCAATCCGATGGCAATTTGGGCAAACATCTAGGGGTCTCAAGAGTAATTTAACCTTTTTTTTCTTTTTTTATAAGTAATTTACCCTAATTTTGAATTTATGTTATAGTTCGTTAATTTACTTTTCAAGATCCATTCAGCCCTCTCTTGGTCTAGACACCAAGAAAAATCAATGAAATTCTGCACTTTAAAATTGAATGGCTCATTATGCAAGCAGCTTTCTTAATTTTACTTGGCCCATTAATTATTAAAAAAAATAAAAAAATCTAGGGCAAGTTATAGTTTAGTTGAATCGAACAGAAAAGAAAACTAATTATCTATAAAATAAATAAATAAATAAAAACCCAGGCAAAGACTGGCAACAACAAGGTAATGGCAATAGCAAACAGCCCTAACTTGAACTCCAGTACCAAGAAGAATGAATTCTGAAATCTGGGAGCATGTCAGAAACTACACCAAGTCAACCTGATGAATTAAAAATGGCAACAAACTCAAGCTATCCCAGTAAAACAAAAAAACCAAAATATTAAAGCACTATCACACAAACATGCGCGTGCGTGTGGGAGAAAAAGAAATTAATTCTTATCATCTACCAAATTTATCCTCACAATCAACAGTATGTGAACAAAAGAAAGCACAAAAAAGTAACCATGAAATGCCAAAAATGAAGTTTAGAGGATGGCCGTTTAAAAAAGAAACTGAACGTGTTCCATGATAACAAATCCACTATTGTTGATATATGGATGGCCATACCAACACAAGTATAATTACCAATCTTTGAGTCGCAAGTTATGAGAAAAGATGCATACTTGCCACTTAAAGCATGAGAATCAAAATGGGCCAAGTAGGAAACTGCACATAGAGCGTGCTTTATATCTTGTGTAATTAAGTTTTGTGTGACTTTGAATCTTTATTAATGTTTCTTTTGAATAACATGCCATTGGTCAGATTTATTTATGTTTTCTTATATTTTAGAAGTCGAGGTTATTTTGGTAATCTACTATCTACTCAAGATAGGATAAAAAGAAGTTTTGGGTTTTGGTTTACTCCAACCAAGAACCAAGAGTTATATTTATATACAAGAATAGGGTACAAAAAAAGGAAACCAAATCAAAAAAATATATAATAATAATAATAATAATAATAAATAAAAATTCTACGTAATCCATGATTATGGGTATCTTATCTACGTGATCCCGTGATTAAAGGGATCTTATCTAAAATCTTAACCCAGGATAATTTGAGAAGGAGAAGCCAGGTAGTGGTCAATTGTTGTTATATGTGTCTTCGTGATGAAGAATCTGTGGATCACCTTCTTATTCATTGCTCTTTGGCTAGAGAGCGTTGGGATTTGATGCTTGGCTTATTTGGGTTTTCTTGGGTGATGCCAGGATCTACTAGAGAGTTGATTGAGGTGTGGAGAAGTTGCCATGTGGGGGCTCTCAGTCAGGATGAGTGGAGAGCTACGCCACTTTGTGTGTGGTGGTGTATTTGGCTTAAAAGGAATAGGAGATACTTTGAAGGAAAGGCAGTGTCGATTTCGGTGCTTAAATTCTCGATTATTTCCACTCTTTTTTGTTGGGTTTCAGGGAGAGATCATAGATCGTTGGAAAAAATTGTTGATTTTTTGGCCTCTTTGAAGGCTTGAGACCTTTGTGGTCTTTTGTATTTCCTTGGGCTCCGCTCCCCTTTTGAGCGTCTTTTATAATATTTTATTATTTATCAAAAAAAAAAAAGGGATCTTATCTAAAACACCTAATAAAAGGCTAAAAACAACTAATAAATAATAATAATAATAATAATAATTAATAATAAGAAGAAAGATATTTCAACACTCCCCCTCAAGCTGGAATGAAGATACCAATCAAGCCCGGCTTGGTAATCGAGGAATGAAGCAAAGATGGACTAACGGATTTGGTGAATACATCGGCCGACTGATTAGAGGACCGAACAAAGCACGGCTTAATAATTCCCAAACGAACCTTCTCTCTGATAAAACGAATGTCCACCTCTATATATGTGATCCTGTCATGAAGAACAGAATCTGAAGCAAGTATGATGGCTAACTTATTATCACAAAACAAGTCTAAGGACTATTTTTCACCTAGCCCTAGCTCCTCCAAGAAAGATCGAAGCCATAGAATCTCACAAGAATATGATATACCATATCCATATGAGTTGTACGAGGAGCATGCATAAACTGGCTCACAATACTAGCCGCAAAAGCCAAATCAGGACGGGTGTTGGTAAGATAAATCAATCTTCCTACTAATCACTGTTACTACGAGGGATCAGAAAGGAGATATCCAGACTAAGCCGAGATTTTCAAATTAGGATCCATAGGAGCGGAAGCATGTTTACACCCAAGCATACCCAGTGTCTCGAAAAAGATCCAAGACATACTTCCTTTGCGATAAAGAGATACCCTGCTTAGATCTAGCAACCTCAATTCCCAAGAAATATCTGAACTGCCGAAGGTCTTTCACATCAAAAGCTATAGCCAATTGAAGCTTTACTTGAGCAATCCCAGGGATGTCATTGCCAGTAATGATGATATCATCAACATAGACAGGAAGAATGATACATCGACTAGAGGTGGAACGGTGGATAAAACATACATGGTCAGAATGACATCTAACAAACTCCATAGATAGAATTACATCACTGAAGCGGTTGAACTAAGCTCTGGGAGATTGTTTTAACCTATACAAAGACTTCCACAATCGATAGACCTTCCCAGCATACTCCCCCTCAGCCCTAAAACCGGGTGGAGGATCCATATAAATAGTCTTAAGAAGATCACCGTTAAGAAAAGCATTCTTCACATCATAGTCTCTCTCTCTCTCTCTCTCTCTCTCTCTCTCTCTCTCGTTCTTATTTTTACCATGTCTTTTGCTTGCTTGTAGCTCATTAACAAAATTGAAATTGGTTAAAAAAACAAACAAAAACAGTAAACTAGACCTAGTCAATCCCCCTGCCTCTTTATAATTTGAAACAATTTCCTACGACTTCCGCATTGCACAAGTCTCAAGAAATGCTAAAATGAAGTATCCCTGTTATGTGCACCCCAATTAGCAAAATGGAAGCAACATGAAATTTATAGTTAAGGTTTAAGTGAATGATCTCCGGTCTAATAGTCATTAACATTTTGATATTGCAAATTGAAGCCCAAACAATTACCAGATCAGGTACTGAAGGGAAGAGTGTTTTGGAGATCCCCAAAGAAGTACAATCTGCTGGAGTACCTGCAAAACATATGTAACTTTAAATTATTGTAGATGTACAAAGAGCAATCTTTGACTTATTTGAGTAATAAACATAAAGAAGAATACTTAATGGTTTTTGCATTAAGGAGTGCATCATTCCCTATGTCTACCAGTGTTCACTCAATGTCACCTATGCATTCAGTGGCATCTGAATGAAATGCAGTTCACAAAAACAAGCATGTGGAGAAGTTGAGCTGCAATGTTGGAGGTTGTGAAATTGGATCGCATTGACGCTATCATGCTAGTTAAAAAGAAAAACAAATGCTCGGTTTTGACTGGCTCGATTTTATTCTATCACTGATCGCTCTTTGAAACTAATAACTCATGATCTTACCATTTGAAATAACATTCGACACAATGACCTAGTAAAAGGTCACAAAGGTTAACATGAAGTCATGGCCTAATAACTAAGAAATAATGGTCAATAAGGTTATAAATCTTCCTAACTAAGAAATAATGGTCAATAAGGTTCTAAAAGCTTAAGCTGTTAAAGAGGGTGTAACATAAATTTTTAAATCCTTCAACACACCCCCTCACGTGTGGCTTTCTTTCGGTCCAACATGTGTTTCAATTTTGATTATCAGTTTGTCGGTAAGGTTTAAACGAAACATTTGGCTCTGATACCATGTTAACCACCATCTACTCTACAAGATTAAGCTATAAGAAATGGTGTAACTTTAATTTTAAATTCATCAACACGCTCCCTCATTTATGTCCTTCTTATCAGGGTAACGGTGAGGTTTGAACATGAGACCTTTGACTCTAATACCATGTTAATCAACACTACTCTAAAAACTTAAGTTGTTAGATGGTGTAACTTAAATATTTAAATCCTTCAACACTAACCAATACAGATTACACAGTACATGAACAAGAAGGCTTATTATACATGCATTTTATATTTCTCCTTGTCATAGCACAAGTAGAATAAGTTATATGGTAGATTGGCAGGTGAAGCTCTTTTGAGGTTATAATTTACAAATTCCAAGCATAGTCATTCAGTCTCCAATATAGTCATTAGGTTATGAGATCAGACATTTGCATTTTACATATGCTATGTTAAACATATTATAATATACACTCATGCTTACATGTGTTTAATAGCAATATAACAATGTGTCAGTGTCAAACCTGAACACAGATGCAAATGCATGCATGCAATTAGTAATGCTCAGGTCTTATAGTTTGAACCTAACATAGGAAATTACTTTTAGTGATGAAGACTCCAAGAGGATGCAAATCAGAAAATCCACCTCACTACTAATTTTGGAAACATCATCGCTTGGAATTTTTGGGGTTCCTATTGACATATAGAGTAATAGAAGAATTATACGCCTGAATTCATGTTGATTCTTTTTTGGTCATAATGTGATTGATGTTGAATATACACATATCAAGGAACCAAATGTTTTATAAACCATAAAATTCAAAGTTGATTTTGTGGTTTTCTTTTCCTATTTTCATAAGGATAGCATACTCCAAGTCGAAAAAAACTATGTAAAGTGTTATAGGTGTGAGTCCAAGCCTGACACTTTGTAAAATACCAAAGGTTAGTCTCTCTCAAGTCTCAAGTCCTTCCTCTCAATGACCCTGTTGTAGCTAGACCAGGGGTATAATTTTATGGGGAGGCATTCTCTCTTTTACAAATAGAACAAATCATTCTTTCACATTTTCCCCTAGCATACAAGGATTTCCCAGTCATGTTGATGCTATATGATAAGCCACATTGAAGAAGAAGACATAGATTGTCAGTCGTACCCTTCGATGGTGATGTTATTCTAAAAGTTTGGACCAGAAAGTAGGGAAAGTACGTCTACCTACGAATAAAATATATTTAAGCCAAGAAAAATACCCCTCTCAAATCCTAATGACAAATGAGATTCTCACTAAGTACCACGGTAAACTAAGAGAAAAATAAGTTGTATATGAAAGCAATTAAGAGAAAGTTACAACAAACCAGAAACTGCAAAGGCTGTTGCTCCATCAATCTCTGCTCGCTTGACAGAAACAGCATGACGCCAAGTGATACTGTGACTAACAGCTGACTTTTCCCTGGAAAAGGAGCAATGAGTAAACAAAGGACGTCAGATTCTATCTAGAAAGGCAATTCTTCAAATTTTATTTTGTCAATACATAATAATTATTTGATAAATGATATTAAAAATTATAACTGATCAAATCACTATTCTCCTTTATTGTGCATTACCACATTTAATTAATCCAAGAAACATATTAACCCCACTATTACAATTTACATCATTTTGGCTAGGTTCTGCTTGGACTATACAAGAAGTTGTAGTCGCAAACCAAACAAGGGGGGAATTTTTATGCGACCGGTCAAGATACAACACTTTGACAACAACCATTTCGATTGAGAGAAGACCAGAATTTGTCTATTATTTTAATTAATAATTATGAAGGTAGATCAGTTAGGCTTTAGTGGTCATAGGAAGTGAAGCATGTCCTATCCCATGCTGAATCTGTGCATCGGTCCCCAAACCTTACCAAACTTAGGGTATTTGATAGGCACTCAAAGCTCCATATATATGGATAGTATCGTAATAGAAAACCATTTATTCAAAGCTACTGAAAAAACCTTGGACAAGTGTCCATAGTCAAACAGGCACACATTTTTCATACTTGACAACCTGATTTTACCATTGTACCAAACAATGAATCTTAAAGTTACGGGATCGTAAAGGATGATGAGAAGAAACAGGATCGTGAAGGATGTCTAATGGGTAGGATTTTGTTTTTTTCTTCTCTTTTCTTCAATAAATATGTTTTTTAGATAGGAGCAATAGAACCACACGAACTAACATCATTATTTGCAATTAGAGTTCCGTCTGTGTGGGGTTAATGTTATGGAATTTATCATTATATTACCTTATTCCTTTGGCTAAACATATTTAAAAAATACATATAGAATTAGTTTAGTAATGGTAAAACAAAGATCATATACAATTTGCAATTTGAGACTTGAGCTTTTATTTTTTGTTCTATAAAGGCAAACTGAGCTCTTCAACTTTTGTATAATTTTCATGTACATACACAATCTTTGTCACCCAAAGTTTTCTCTAGCTGTCTATCACAATCGTAGATGACAACAAAAAATTGTTCCTTTTTTTCTTCACACAAACTTGCCAATTGTGTGAATGAATGAAAGAAAGCACAACTAATTTCTGAAATTTTCACAGAAAATTTACAGTCATAAGAACATGAGATATTACTCCAAATTCAACAACATATTGTCAAAGGAAATAAAAATTGGTCACAGAAAGAATCACCAAATAGAGCATCTAGACAATTGATCACAGCAAAATCTTTGCTACAACACCACAACACATTTGAATATTTACATACTACCACAAAGATAGAATCATCAAATTGCAGCCAAAATTCACATAGACAGAGCTTAAGCTTTGGAGAATCAAACTGATCACACGTGACTTCAATACATTGGCAGGCCTTCAGTAGAAAAGAAACGCGCACACACATACACATATATATAGATAGATATATAAAATATATTTGTTAGAAAAATAAATGAATGCACATAGAGAGAGAGAGTACGTACGAATCAGGCGCGCAGACTAGAACCTGATAAGAACCGGTGGAGACGATGACGCGAACTAGAGCTCGCAAACCCGGCGCATCAATTCCATCGTCGTTCGTCACCATAATCGTTGGCAGATGACCGGAGGAGTTACAGTCGTCATCCATTTTCTTACAAAAACAAAGAGCGCACACGATAAACGTTGGGGAGAGAGAGAGAATGGTTGCGTAGCCACTTTTTAGTCTTTACTCAGTGGACGAATCCTAAATGGAGAATAATTGACCTGTGAGTCTTCATTCCCTATTTTTTTACTCGTATTATTTAAGAGAAAAATTAAGATGGTGTCACCTCACTATTAGAATCCATGAACCCGGTACTTGTTTACCTTGTTTTGTGTCCATTGTTAAGGGGATTGGTAATGCGCGGAGTTGGAGCCACCTTGGGAAATTTGTCATTTTAATTCTACTCTTATTTCGGGACTGTTTTTAATTGGTATTTCATTTTTATTCATAGATAAAGTAACCCTGCATAGAGTATTCTATTTAGTTGCGGAACATGGCGGGTTATGTTACTTTTATTATGTAAAAAAGACAAAAAAAAAAGTTAGCTCAATGTGCTTAATTGGATTGATAAATAAGATGGTCCAGCTTTAAAATTACTAAGTAGTAAATAATAATATATTAATTGACACTTCTAACAATGGTCTTAAAAATATTAAATATATATATTTTATATATATAAATTTCAAAAGTACATATATAATCGGGGCAAGGTTGGGGTAGGTTCATCACTAAATCCGTCCCGCCACAAACTCTTTTTGAGTTCTCAATTATTTTAACATACTCGGCCCAAACCCATTTAGAGAGTTACCAATCCATTAGTGGCGAGGCGGGGGAGACATGGCTAATAATGGTGATAATCCAAATGGGGTAGGTAATGGTTAACAGCCATTTACATATAAATATATATATATATATATATATATATATATACTCACACCCCATTACTATTTAAAATTACTATAAACCGTCACAATTAATTTGATATATTTAAGTATAAATGCTCAATTGTTAGTCAAATTGGCAAGTTGCTAAGTCAATTCATTATATGACACGCCGTGTTGGAGGAAATTGCCATTCCTATCAATTTTTTAAAAAAATGATGGTCAAAATTTTGATAGTGAATTCATTTAACCTGTGTTTTGTAGTATAAATCAGGGTCTTAAAATTGAAATCTAAAAAATATATATATTAGGGCGATGTTTGCAACTACAATTGTTTCGTGTTTTTTTTTCTTCTTTATTGTAGCGAAACAAAATAACAAATCATGTTTGGTAAAGTTTGCTACAATGTAAATAATACTGAAGCACTTTTTTAACTAGTCATTTTATTTGTAAAACTTGCAACATTATTTTTTTTTACCAAACATGATTTTATATTTTTGCTTTCAAAAATCTTGCAACAAATATATGCTACCAAACATAGTTACTAATAGTATTGAGCACACTCCGAAATATAAATATTATTTTTGTGTCAGGTCAAAATAAAACTACAAAAAAACTACAGTTGCCAAACAGACTATTAATTTTATGTAAATCACACACTCGGATCAAACTTCATATTAATTTCTTGTTTTATCAAATTTGAACAAATCATTTTATATCTTTGGCTAACTCGAAGATTTGATTTAAAGTATTTTGACATTTTTTGTATATCCATTTTAATACGAAAATAATGGTAGGGTACTCGGTTGTTAAAGAGAAGCATTGGTATAACTTAATTCTATATATCTAATAAATCCAATTTAAAAGAGATAATGAATTGTTCTTTTAATGTTCAATTACACCTCATTATGATCATTTACCAATTAATTAAATTGCAAAGGTGAAGAATTTAAATTTCAAAAAACTAATTAATCCAATATAAAAGAGATAATGAATTATTCTTTTAATGTTCAATTACACCTCATTATGAACATTAACCAATTAATTAAATTGCAAAAGGTGAAGAATTTAAA
>JAOTQH010100876.1:0-16192 GCA_025631255.1 Cornus kousa | reverse complement strand
AGGCCCCCTAAATATAATTTCTGACTCCGCCCCTGCTTTTACAGTGTTTGCGTACAAACAGATTTAAAATCTAATGTTTAAAAACAGATTTATACTTTTGACCACCTTCTACTCTTTTAAACTATAACTTGAGCTGCGAAATTTATTTTAAAAACTCCAGTAATTTACTTGCTCTCCGCATATCATTTATTCTCCACTATTTTTTTTTAAATGGAAACTATTTTCACAATTTGCTTTGTCTTTTGTATTCTTTTTATCAATATTTACTTTGTATGGATTGCCTAATTGGTTGTTGCAAAAGAAACAAATGTTTGTTTGGCATTGGAGTAAATTATATGGAATATATGCATTAGGAAGAAAAACCAATTCCCTCTTGTATTACATCCGGCTTGAAGCACACCACACCGTGGTAACCGAACAGACCCTTAAAGTTTTTAATTTTTTTATAACGGACAAGTGCCTCGATCAGGATATAGGGCCGGCCCTGGGAGGTGGCTCAGGCAGTCTCTAGGGCCTCCAAAATTGGATGGCCACAAATTTAGACCCATTCTGTATATTTTCCCTATTGGGTTATTTTTGAGCTTATTAACTTCTTTTTCAGTCTTGGGCAAGTTGGGCTGTAACACAGTTGAAGCCCAACAGACTTTGGGCCTCAAATTTGGCTAGCAACCGAAAGAAGATACTTGGAGTCTGTCACATAGTGGAACAATAGGAAGTGCTGACTGCTGAGAAGTACTTCGAAAATTAATAATTCCGCTAATCTATCCAGCATCATAAATGAATAAATAAATAACTTATAATTATACTTTTTTCTTCATTCTAAAACATTTTTTTATCTTTTATTTATTTATTTTTTATAATTGGTGTGTCCGGTTTCCGTCCCGACTAATCCACGGGATCCGAATCGAATAAAGTTCAAATTATATCCGCTATCATAACCTCTAAAGATTTGGTCGCACTCGAAAAATTTTAACCTAAGACTTGATGCTTCCCAAGTCAAATAAAATATTTGATTGTCGTTTTTGTAATTTTAAAAATTATTTTTAACGTTAAATAGTAAAATTAAATTTGTTATTTTTTTTAGCCTGATTAACGGCTAGAATTTACTAAAACAGGTTAAAAATCTATGATCAAAATTTGAAATTAGTGATCTTTGAAATTAGCCTCTTCTTTTTTATTTTATTTTATTTTTGTTTTTCAACCGCACAAACTTATCATGTGTGACCCTAACAAATTGTTTGAGACGAAATGGTAGAAAAATAAAAAAGGAAAAAAAGTATCCTATCAGGCCGTCACTAACTTTACCGAACCACCCATTTTCTCTCTTCTTCACACTCTCTCTCTCTCTCTCTCTCCGCGCGATATGCGCTCGCCGCTCACTCTTTCTATCTAACCAGAGCGATCTACACACCTTCTTTCTAACTAGAGTGATCTAAACTCTTTCTCTTGCCGAGCGATCTGGACTTTCTCTCTCTAACCTGATGATTCTCTCTCCATCTCAGTGAGAAACGGCGATTTGCTCCTCTTATTTACAAACCCTAAAACAACCGCTAAAGATGTCAGAGCTTCCGGCGGAAGTAACCGCCGACGTACTATCAAGGTTACCGGTGAAATCCCTTCTGAGGTTTAGGTGCGTATCCAGACCATGGTGTGCCCTGATCGACAGCCAACATTTCATCAAATCGCATCTGAATCGATCCATCGAAGCCAACAGCACCAATCTTAGCATGATACTTGCATATGGTAATGATATCTACTCTATGGACTTCGACTCGTTCGATCGTGCTATAAAGCTTAACCACCCCTTGGAGTCCACACACAATTTGAAAGTATTGGGCTCTTGTAATGGCTTGCTCTGTCTGTCTGAAACAGAGGATGAACACATTGTGCTGTGGAACCCTTGGACCCGGAAACACCAGAAGATACCGGTTTCACCCATCGAGTTTCCGGGTAAGTTGCCGGTAGGACCCATCGGGTTCCCGCGTAAGTTACCATATTTATCACCATTTGCACCACCAGCACCACGTATATTTGGCACTTGCGAGTTTATTGTTTATGGGTTTGGGTATGATTGTGTGAGTGATGACTACAAGTTGGTGAGGATGGTACAGTTTTTTGGTTATAGTGTCAATTCCTTCTATTCTGAAGTTAAGGTTTACAGTCTGAAAGCCAATTCGTGGCGAAGGATTCAAGGTTTCCCTTATTACCTCCGACACCATGGAGTGAATGGTGTGCTTGTTAGTGGGGCTTTGCACTGGGTTGTGAGTCCAAGAGCCAAATCGAACTCGGCCGATATGATTGCTGCTTTTGATCTTGGGGTTGAGAAATATAGGTTGTTGCCCGGGTCTGATCGTATGACTGTGTATAATGATTATCATATGAATGTGAGGGTGTTAGGAGGATGCCTTTCTTTAATTTGCCATTATGATGGGGAGGTTGATATATGGGTGATGAAAGAGTATGGAGTAGAGGAATCTTGGACTAAATTGTTCTCTGTTGAGCTGCGAAGTGTATTTAGGTGTTCTGTTTCTGTGAGGCCTCTAGCATATTCAAAGAGTGGTGGGGAAGTGCTTCTGGCTCATGACAATATCAGGCTTCTTTGGTTCGATTTGAAAAGGAAAACAGTCAAGAATGCTTGGATTCATGGTGTGCCAAGTTCATTTGAGGCTGAAACTTGTTTGGGAAGTCTAGTTCCGCTCCCCAGTGATGGTGGTGGTATATGTGATGGGAAGAAGCAGCAAGCACAAAAGAAGAAGGATAGAAAGGAAAGGTAACCCCAAATTAATTTTTTTGTGCTCTTTTTGCTCTGCCTAAATTATCTTACTTGGCATTGTTAGTTACAGAAATTTGGACCCTTTAAATGACATGCTAGTATAGAAATTTGGCACAATGTTAAGATTGTTCTATTGTGACCCGGAGGTCATAGTATAGAAATTTGGCACAATGTTAAGATTGCTCTATTGTGACCTAGAGGTCACCGAGTTCAAAAAACGGAAACAACCTCTTTGGTAAGGCTGCGTTCATCTAAGCCTCCCCAAACCTTGCAATGGCGGGCGTCTGGTGCACTAGGTTTGCCCTTTAATTAGAGTTTTTCTCTTTAATATCTGTGGATCATAAATGACTATAATTAGTATAATTAATTACGGTGCAGCTGTTAAATCTTGTATTGACTTCTCATTCTCTAGCAGTAAAGTTACCTAAAGCTGAGGATTATATAATTATATTGCCTTTGTTTCTGTATGTTGATGTCACTTAAACCTTACATGCTGTATTTTGATTCTCTTAGAGATGACTTCCTGTCAAAGGGGTTCAAGCTGGCGCTTTAAGCAACTAGAAGAAGAAACTAATTTGGAGCGAGAAGGTGGAAAGGTAGGTCATTATATTTTGGCAGCATTTTTTGAATTAATGCCCAGTAGAGTTGGTATCTGTCTTTAAACTTGTTTATGTTGGCTAGTTCAAGTGTAATGCTATTCTGTCTTATACTTAATATTCTACCCAGACCAACGGGCCAGTCGCTTAGCGGTACTAGGCCCTCACTTTCCAAAGGGAGGTAAGGGGTTCGAACCTCGGTGGAGGCATGTGTGTGTGAGTACCAACTAGGGAAAAAAAAAAAAAAAAAAAATTCTACCCAGCTAGTTTGGGAAAAGATATGAGATTATGCTATAGAGATGGGCATATGAGATAAAAGAATAATTTTATACAATGTTACTTGTACAACCTAATCGATCATATTGCTCCCCTCAAGTATATAATATGAAAAATCTCGCTTCTCTCAGGATTGATGTCGGACCTGCAGTTGTTGGAAATGTTATAAAGTTTGTGGATGGAAGAAAAGAAAAAAGAGTTTTAAGGATGTTTTTCATAATATGGTGTGTGTGTGTGTGTTTGTTTTGTTTTTTGTTTTTTTTTTTTTTGTGTGTGTGTGTGTAAATTCAAGTTATGTAGTAGTTTAAAAGATTTCATCTTATTTGTCTGTTGAAAGCTATATTTACTATAGTTGTAAGAATTGGAACCTTATGTAGTTGAATATTTCCATCTTTACTTGTATTGCAGCTTCTTAAGTTTGTTCAATTTTTTAGTGGTCTAATTTTCTAATGATGTTTGATTTACATGAGGGTGTGAAACAATGTCAAGAGACAATAATAGCTTTTTTATTGTATGAATGAAGGTCTGTTGTTACTTTGTCTCATAAGTTTATTTTTACATGGTTTTGTGATAAGTGAATGGGAATGTCCGATTCTGGATTGACGAACTGCCAATAATGAATCTTTGTTTATAGGAGTAAAGTTATAAATTCAATATTTTTGACTTGGCGCAAATAGGATTTATCTAATCATTGGACTTTAGCAGACAACATTTTTCAGAATTTTAATTTATTTCTTTGACATCCAAATGTTTTCCGAATTCATGAATGTCAAAATATTTCATTTGATTTTCTATTGTTCTGTTTGAATTTGAATTATCTTCATATCCTTTTATGGTTAAATGATAACGAACTTGTAAAATTGCAAATTCTTTTCCCCATATTTTTTGTATAACAACTAGCAATAGAAAAAATACACTTATAAGATTTATTCACATTGATTTATTGTGCCCTTCGATGAAGAACGGAGCATGGCCCGAGAGCTTGGAGTGCATATGATCAGCACTTGCTATTGGAGACGTGAGAAAGATAGAATTAGGAAATTTTGTTTATTTATTTATTATTTATTATTATTATTTTAATAATGTTTTTATTTTAGGATATTTTAGTTATTTGATATTTTAGGATTTTATTTTTGATAGTAAATTGGATTAGGTTTTTCGCTTATATATATGTGGTTTGTGGTAATGAGAAGACGTTTTTATTTTGATTATTGAATTGAGTGATTACAAATTATAGCAGTTCCCAAAACAAACCCTATTCCCCAAAACCTATCAGTCCCATCCACTCATCGGAACACTAACACCCACTGTCCCAAAATGCCAAAACCACCGATACTACCGCCCAAGTTGAAAACCATTGTAAAACCCAAACCCGAAGATCCACAAACCCAAACCCAAACATCTAACAAATCCAATCTAAGCAACCCAATCACAGAACCCTAGATAGCCTGACGCTCTTGCCCACCTTCCGCCACTGTATGCCAAAAGCTACATCATCTCCACCACGTTGTCATGTCTCGTCGTCAAAACTGAGCCCTGTGCCGTTGTCTGCTTGCCGTTCTTCATTGTTGACATTGGAGTAAGCATCTCATTATCTTCTAGCTTCTCTGTCGTTAATCTGGTTTCATCTCTCTCAACCAGTGGTCAGTCTCGTTGATGGAGTGTCTTTGGTGCCTCGTTGTCACTGTATCATTCTCATTGCGAATCATTTAGCCGTTGCTGCTTTCGTTTCTACTGTGGCCTTGAGGGTTCTTCTGTTAAATGATTTGGGAAAGCCAAGCATTGGGTTTTATACACCAAGGTCAACCTGACTTGGCCGTAGCTTTAAAAAATATATATGTATATATATATATGCAGTAGCCCTGATTTGGATAAGATCAGATATTTCTCTTGGCTCAGTAGTTTTGCTCCAGCCCAACCCAAAATCACATCTATCTTTGTTTGGGTATGAGTTCAGTATCAGTCCAGTTCTGGAACCAGCCCAGAACTGAACTAAACCAGTCAGTTCAGCACGGTGCAATAGACTATAGTAACCGAGTTCAGGAAAAAAAAGAAAAGAAAATAGAATCTTTATTTCAGTTCACGTGTCTACTTTGAGTAACCTTCAACATTTGGGAGCTACTTTGGACTTTGATGAGGTGCATATACTTTAATTCAAAAGTTTGTGATTAGTAATTTTATCTATTCGGTTGGTAGAGAAATTTTGCAAAAAGGTCCACTGGACCCAAGAGACCATTGAATCCACTTATCAGCATCAATTGGTCCTTTATTTCTTCTCAATACTTATTATATTTTGTCTTTGCTGTCACAATATCCATTTTTATCTTTATTATCTATTTTCACTTGAAAATTGCACCTAAATACCTGCTTACCGTGCATGAATTTTGGCATAATCATTTTAATTGCATTCGGATTTTGTACTTGTGCATTGTGCTAGTTTATAATTTGGTTCACTTATTTCAATTTGAGTCATATGTCGGCATTATCCTTAACTGTGAAGTCCTTCACAGAGAGAGCCAATATTATCCACATAATTGATTCCATGCACAACTTCGGAGTTTATCCCATATCTAAAATCTGTTCTCAACCCAGGAACAAAATGTTTGAAGCTTGGATATAAGCATTTCATTTCGGATTAATTAACATTACGTTTAATAATAATACTTAATCAGTTATACTATAAGCTTTAATCAAATTAGGATTTAAACCAGAATGAATATACATAGACCCAGGTTATACTTGAGTAATACTAGGTTACAATTGACAAAACTTGGACTTAAATTTGTTAGTCTCAGACCTCTACTTAGTTTGACAACAAAACTATCATTGGGTGCAATCGCTACACAATTTATATGTACTAAGGGATCCATGAAAAATTATAATCATATAGTATTACAATTTAATCAACTAATAAGATTATCAAATGAATTGTAATTACAATTGAAATCTTAATATGCAACATTCAAAACACAAAAATAGTGTAGCTGCTAAATGTTATTTGTTAATCTTAAGGTTTCACACCAAGATTAACCTGGTAGTTTTGATGATAACAACCTATTAATGTGGGAATTTAATATTCTACTCGAGGGAGGTGAATTGTAGGATATTCTTTATAAACTCAAGTAATTCAAGATCAAAGGCCTTGGACTTCCAAAAAAAACCTCACAAGAGTATTCAAGTTCATGATGAAGTCACATGATCATTGAACTTAAAGCTCAAAGATCTAAGATCAATGGCAAAGTTGAAGTGGATCCAAGCCTTAAGATGTTTGACCCAAAAGCTGAAGATTGAATATCAAGATTTGGGTAGGATAGTCTTGGGCTATGTTACGTGGACTCTTTAAAAGTAATGAAATACCCGTGGGCCGTGTCAGACACCTATTGCTTGGATATGGTTATGGGATACGTGTCTGACACTTTTGGTTGGACATGTACTTAAAAATCATATCCAGTCATTCAATTATATTATATTATTACTTTAAAATGAGTTAAATGCCTATATTAACATTTTATTAGATAAAAACATTACTTTACTTTTAAAATAAAATAAAAATAATTAATAAAATGAAATTTAGCCGTGTTCGTATGTCCTACTGTTTGGAGATTTGACATGCCCGACACATGGATACATACACATGTCCGACACACGGACCTGAGTCCATGTAACATAGGTCTTGGGCGAGTGTTAGTATTAAATGTAAAGTTATTTTTGAAGTAACGTCATTTGAAAACTCAACCCTTGACCTAGTGGACTCTAGGACCCAGTGCGCTTCATGCATATCATCTTGAATGGTCCCTAGACTCTTAATGATAGGCCTTGGACTTAATTGAACAATACTTTAAGGTCATAGTTGCTAGTAGAGTGACTTAGGTTCAAATCAGTCTACTTAATCTCATGACCTAATCTTGCTTAAAAATTGATAGCTTTCAGTGTAGTTAGAATTTTTAACTGAGACCAATTCCATTGGAAAGTAGACTTCAAGAGCTTCTACTTGGACACAAATTTGGCATGATTTGGATTTTAAATGAATAAGTCATGGCCTTCCAGAGTCAGTCCACTATCGCAGGGTCTTATAGGCATCCATAAGATTCAACAGACATCCATGCCTTCACGTTTTGGGCTTTTACTGAAAGCGAACTTTTTCAGAATGACCAATAGACGTCTATAGTCTTCAGGAGAGACGTCTATGCCTTCATATTTTACAAAAAGGCAGATTTAAAAGCCCCTAAATGGTCATAAGCAGCTATATTATCAAATGGGCCATATATACCTAATGTCTTGGACATTTTTGGGTGTGCAAGAGAGCTAGAGAGAGACATACCATTGGGCATACATTTGAATACCTGTGGTAGGCAAGATGTACCATGGAGTTTAGATTTGAATATCATTTGGTAGAACTTCTCTCGTAGGAACCACCACTGAGCCTAATCTCTCATATGATACATTGTGGTTCATCTTGCAAACCTAGAGTTGAGTTTTCTCTTGAATACTTCATCTATAGATCTGAGCTTGTATTGAAATTGAGGGATTTATGTTGTTGTACTTTGTTGAAGAATATATATATTAAAGTTGCACCCACTCTAATAGCTTAAGCTTTTAGAGTAGATGATTGTTAACATGGTATTAGAGCCAAAGGTCTCGAGTCCAAGCCTCACCGTCACCCTAATTAAAATTGAAAAACACGTGTTGGACCAAAGAGAATGCCACACTTAAGGGGGCGTGTTGAAAGATATAAATATTAAAGTTGCACCCTCTCTAATAGCTTAAGCTTTTGGAGTAGATGGTTAACATACTTCAACTTTCATCTATCTATTGAGATCATTGCAAGGGTTTGCTCTTTAGCCCAGAAGAGTGGATTCTCGCTTAGCCTAAAAAGAGAGGGTTTGCTCTTGACCCCATAAAAGGAGCATGTAAGGGTTTTCTCTTCACCAGCGAAGGAGAAGTGAGCTAGTGGATTTGAAAATCCTCGAGAAGTGTTCTTGAGGCATGGATGTAGGCTGGCTGGAGTGCCAAACCATGTAAATACTCAGTGTCCTTTGGGTATCCATTTCTCTACCCTTGTCTCTCTTTACTTTTACTTGTTACGCTTACACTTCATAGGTATTTTGTTTCATCTAGCTTAGCCATTTTTTACACGAACACCAAGTGTTTGATGACTTTCCTGTGAACTTTAAAATTATTATTTTATTCATGACATTTGCCAAAGGGATTGCATCCCTTGGGTGCTTTGGTTGGAATCCAGTTTAGGTCCACCCAATCCATCCAAGGGAAGTGAACCCCTTTGGCTAGCTTATTTGTTTTCTTTCTTCGATTTAAAAATAAGTAATTCTTAACGAATTAACTCTTGAGAATATTGCCCAGTTGGCTATTGTGTAGAGCACTGATGTGTTTTTTTTTTTTTGATAGATTTTCCTTTTTTTTATTTTTATGTTTTTTATAGAGTACTGACGTGTTTAATCTAGTTACATTACAATGGCCCAGGCCAGTATTATGTTCTCACCTTCTAACAGTGTACATTTACCAGTGGAAAAAGCTTAAGATGAGGACACTCTCATCCTCATCCATTGGATCAAGTTTGGTTTGATGCCCTGAGCTGGTTCCAATGGATGATGGATCGAGTTTGCTTTGATGCCACACACGTGTTCCAATGGATGTGAGCGTGACTTGTGAGTTCATGGTGAGAGCACCATCATTATAGATTTCTCTTTACCATTAGGCGACGAAAGCTGGTGCTTTAAGCAACTGGAAGAGGAAAGGAGTGAGAAGGTGCAGTTGTAGGGTAATATATTTTGGTATCATTTTTCACATCAATACTTTGTTGAGTAGGTCTGTCTTTTGCTTTAACTTGATTATATGGACCAATTTAACTTTAATGGTATTCCATCCGATAGATGATGTGATAATCCTAGAAACGGGAGGTGATATTGATAATCAAAGGAGAAGATCCGTCCTATACTTTGCCTACTCTTTCATGTTGCTCGACGAAAATTTGTGTTTTTCTCCGGGAGTCAAGATTGATGCTGAACCAATGGGGGCAGTAATTGGGCATTGTTAGAATGTTGGGGATGGAATGAAGGAAAGAAGATTAAAGATTTTGTCTTACAATATGTGGACATACTGTTTGTGTTGAAACAATTTTCTTATAGTTAAAACATCTCATCGTTTTAGTTACTGCGGTTTTGGGAGATTTCACTTCAAATGCTTGCTTGCAGAAGCTTGATAATTTTTTGTGAGTTCAATTTTCAGTGATGAATATGAATGTAAACAGTGTGCATTCAAGTTTATCATTACTTTGTGTCTCATAAATTTGGTTTTGCTGGGTTTTATGGTAACGGAAATGTGAATGGCAGTGGATTGGTGAATTCTCCATAGTGAGTCTTTGTTTAACTAGGAATGATTATAAATTCATAAATTTGTATTGACATTTTGGCTTGGCCTGAATTGGATTTATCACATCATCGAGCTTTTAGTAGACGAGTTTTCTTTAAAAAAAAAATTTCATTAATTTGTTTGACATAAACATTGTTTTCGACTTTTTTGAAATTTATTTTCTTTTTCAACTTTTATCTCTCTTTTTTGTTAAAAGATTGACAAACTTGTTTTTTTTTTTTTTTTAACCAGAAACAAGTCTGGTCGCGCAATCAAGTTGGACCCTCATTAATATGAGTTGTATTTCATTTTATTTTTTTAAATATGAATAGAGCATTCCAAGTTATTTCTGACTGAGATAACAAAGTCTTTAATTAATAAGAAATAAGTACAGTAATATTTTTTAAAAAATACAAATAAATATTAGTGTAATAGAATTTAAATGAATATAAATATAGGATTAATTATTTACTAAAAATTTATATAAAAATTAGAAGGAAAAAAATAAGAAAGGTTAAGTCTCTACTTTTGTTGTTGTTTTTGCAATTCCTACAATTTATCCTCTTGAAGTTAATTGGGGATATAGATCGATGTTCAAATATGAAATAGAAAGTGTTCTAGACGAAACATATAGGTAACTCATCGATACACACTTTCATTTCTGTAACTAATGAACAAATTTTATTTTTTTTTACTTTATTTTTTTTTTGCTTAATGAACATCACAGACGCTGGATTGTTTTGGACATCACTTGTTATTGCATGTCATTTCAACTATTGAATGGTTAGTAATTTTTTTCCTTTTCTATTAACAAATTGTATTTGGATTTGAATTTGAATTTGGATTTGGATTTGGATTTGGATTTATTTAATTATTGATTCGACTTTTATTGGTAAATTGAAACAATTGAGAATTACAAATTATAAAATAATTTTAAGTTCGTTGGAAATTTCTAGATGTGGTTTTGATGTTGCATCATACTAATATGGTTTATATGTGTTCTTGAAATTTCAATTAACAAATTTAATTTATAACTAAAATTTTCAAATTTAATTTTTTTTTTACTTTACTCCTTATCAAGTAAATATTTTACAATTTATCAATTTTTTTTTTTTTATAATCAACGTGCTGTTTCGTAGTGCATATATATACATGAACCCCCATTTCATATATAGGGATAAAATTGTGCCCAATATCATCATTCAGACTATGCATTGATACAACATCTTGCAAATAAAGTATGGTGAGAACTAGTTAAATTCTTCTATTTAATACTTGAAACATTATTTGATAAGAAAGAAATTCGCTATTTAAATTCTTTTATTAAATAATTAAAATATTATTTGATAAAAATATACAAAATCAATCAATATTATATAAGTATGTTGTAATTGTTGGAAAAATTCAAAGGGACATTCAAAATGTTCAAGTAATTAAATTCTCATTATTTTCCATATATATATATATATATATATATATAAAGCACATTTAATACAATTTTAATTTAATGAAAGGAAAAACTTTATTTTTTTAGTTTTGTACTTTAAAAAATTTATATAAATTCTCAATATTATGGAAACGGTTCATAACTGTGGGGAAAATTCAAAAGGTAATTCAAAAGGTGCAAACTATTTAAAATCTTCCATTGAATATTTAAAATATTATTGATAAAAAAATAAGGGAAATTTAAAAGGTGCAACCTATTTAACTTCTTCTATTAAATACATAAATACATAAAATATTATTTGATAAAAATAAGGAAAAATCAAAAGGTTCAGTCTATTTAAATTCTACCATCAAATACTTGAATCTTATTTGATAAAAAAAAATATAAATATCAATCAATATTGTAGAAGTAAGTTGTAATTGTGGAGAAAATTCAAAAGGGACATTTAAAAGGTGCAAACTATTTAAATTTTTAATATTCTCCATAGTAATATAAATATATATATATATATATAAACACATTAAATGAAAACACTTCTAATTCATGAAAGGAAAAACTTATTATTTTATTTTTGTACTTTAAAAATGGGTAAATTATATTGACTTCCCCTGTGGTTTAGTCAATATAAATTGACATATTTTCTTATTTGTCAAATTTCATTCACCTCCCTTGTGAGATTTGTCGGTTTTGTAGTTACTTTTATGTCCTTGTACATGTATTGTATTTTGTTGCAATAAACATGTCTTCTAAGGGTAGAATTGAAATTTAAAAGTTACAATATTACTCACATCAAGATTTTTCCTCATTTACCATGTTGATTGTTAACAAAAGAAAGATATGTGTTATTTACATACAAATCTAAAGGTGGTAAATATAATTTGACAAATAGAAGAGTTTAGAGCATATTGAAGAAATCTCGGTGTAATTTACACTTAAAAAGATGTATACACTTAAATTCAGATGTATTCAAAATCTTATTAATAATTTGGAAGTGATTTGTAACTGCCAACCCCCACCCACATCCACGTAACACATTCAAATGAAAACACTTTTAATTTAATGAAAGGAACAACTTTATTACTTGATTTTTTTAATAAAGTTATTGATCTATTGATTGTTAATGTCATTCAATTAGAAATGTACACATAGTTTTCAATTATAAAATTAAAAAATGTGATAAATAAGAAAAGCAAAGATGGTGACTAAATTTATTCTTAAAAAGAGTTATTGTCCTTATTTACCACTTTTCTGATTTTTTAATTAGTAGACTATGTGTACATTTGTAATTGGATAATATAAATTTACTCCATTGAGTAGACAAGTCTTATCCCAATATATATATATAAACAATGCATTTAATGAAGGACAATAACTTTTTTTTGAAATAAAGTCGGTCATGCGGGCTCTCTGATTTCTTTATTTATTACTTTTTTTATTTGGTAATTACAGGTTATGTGTGCATTTATAATTATCTACTCACATGTGAATAAACAAGTCTTATATATATAAAACAACCCATTTAATGAAAACACTTTTAATTTAATGAAACGATAAAATTGATCCAAAATTTATTACGTTAATTTTATGGACTAGGATCCTCGTAATTTATTATAGATCCTCGTAATTTACTATCGGATAACATGAAATTAATGTGCATTGACTTATTAATTTATGATATAGTTCAACTGTTGGGTATAAAGAGAGAACAATAGAGTCCATCATATGTCAGAGCTGTCAAACTACCAAGAATATGAAGAAAACTTCGCCCAAAATGGCTTTCTTAGCAGTAGTCTTGTTTGCTGCATTTGGTAATCTCTCTCAGTCAATATATAGATTATAGATATTTCTATATTGAGAAAATGTTGTCACTTCGGATATGGTCTAACGATTTACTTGCTGGACTTCAAAGCTTAGCAAACTCAACATCTGAAGTTTAAGTCCCGCTCAGTATTTTTTGTGACTAACCTCCACTGCGTGACTTACTCGGTCCAGGTGGGGAGGCACCCTTCCGAATCTTCAGAAATTAGTTGGGCTGTTGAGAACCTTCAGAATTCGTGCCATCCTGGACACCCGGGTTAACTTAAAAAATAAATAAATAAATAAATAAACTGAGTTGGATCGCCACCATCATTTTCTTTTATCTCTTTTTAATTTGTTTTAAATTATTTTTTTACACACTAATTTTTATAGTTATACACGTATATGCCACCTAAACTTATATTCATGTGTCAAAGTTGAGCTACTGATCTCAACTATCTTTTGTGTGATTAAAATTAACAGCTTTTGGTTTGGGGGCTGAAGTAGAGCAATGTGCCCCTCTCAAAGGACGCAAGTTTGCAAGCGATCCAGCTACAGTCGGATTGAAAACACCCCCATTCTGTGACTTCGACTGTCAATGCAACCTTTATTATTGGAACACTTGTGATCGATCCAAGTGCACTTCTGCTGTTTGTAGACAAGGCCGATGTGCGTGTGATTGCATTTCGGGAAAACTTGTTGGACCACCTGTTATTCTGAATTAGATTTCCTTCGCTTTGTATGAAGAAATCAGTATGCTTAATATATAAAAGAATGATAATATTATATTATCCATTGGCATTAGTTCTTTTCCGTATTTGTCGTATTTTAAATTGTGTCCCCAATACTTACCAGTTATTAAATTATTCCTTTAGTTTTAATTTCACAAGGTAGCCAAGTTGAAATTGCGCACAAACTATCCAGAGATAGAGAGTTCAATTTACATTAGTACTAGTCAATACTCACTTGGTACCAAAATTAGTGTCCTTTCTTCTCTTTTCCATGTTTGAAAATTAGTTCTTCATTTTCAAAAGTCAATATTAAAAATATTTATCTTTCCATTTTCAATGGGAAGTTACATGAGATGTAATTTGCTTTTTATAAAAAATGTGATGGGATGAATTAATGGAATTTCATAATTAATGTGCAGGATGAGGTTTTTATTTTTTTTATTTTTTTATTTTTATATGATAATGTGAGGAAGCAATGAAATTACATAGCTGGTTGGGTGAGATTAAAATATTACTAAATGATAGCTTAGAATAATGGCATTAAAAAATTCTAAACTTGTCATAAAACCCTGAAAGTCTCTATAGATATCATCTCTAAACGACTAAACTTACCTGTATCTAACTTTTATCTATTGATTAAAAATATGATACATCATTATTTATATATCTATCCATCATGTATTTTTTTTATACCTAACTTAATTTAAACACGAAAAAAAAAATGTGGTGCTTTTATATGGTTTAGATTTAGATATAGAATTGTGAGGAAAACTATTATTAAAGAGAATTAATTTCCGATTTTATTCAAATAGTTCAGAACAACAAAGCAGTTAATTGGTTTTGTTTGGTTTCCAAACTATTCAAATTTCATAATCTCTTCTACTTTTCAATTTTACCAAGGCAATTATTTTATTATTTTCAACCATACAGTCACAAATTATAAATTATTTGAGACTGACCACTTGGTAGGGAAAAAAAAAAAAAAATTTGAAAAGGGAAATTATCAATAGATGAAGTTATTGGCCCCATTTTATTATAGTCATAATAGTCAAAGTCTTATTGAAAAGGCAGTTGTATTGATACCTAAGTTTTGATCGACGCAGATCAATGACTGTTTTTTTGCATGGACATTACATTACACTCCTCCAAATCTCTGAAGTCATACTAAATTATCTTTTAACTTGTCAACAACTTCATTTAAATTATAAAATTACAAATTTAACCTCCTAACTAAATTTAATAGACCAAAGTAACTTCTTTATTTCTTCTATACATATAAATATACTTCATATATAATAATGCCTATACCAGAACCATCACCACAACATAAATATAAAATATAAAAATAAAAATTAAAAAAATATATATATATTTTTTAATAATAATAAATAGTCATATAGTGAATATCACCATAACCGTAACCACCATTACCACACCCAAACACTATAGTAAATAAATAAATAAATAAAAATAACCATAGTCAACTATACTTATATCCCAAGCGTCACCAGAACTACCACCACCAACACACCTACATGTTACCAGAACCACCACAATAAAAAATAAAAATAAAAATAACTTTGAAACACCCTAATAACCTAAACACCACCACAACCACACCCAAACACATCACAACAACTATTACCAAAGTAGAAAAAAAATAAAAATAAAACAGTTATGGCTAGCCCAGACCCACCACAATAGGGGGGAAAAAAACAGCCATATCCGAGATCGGGGAAGAGAGAAGGAGTGTTGATGGTTAGGTACTAAATGAAAAAATAAAAAAAATAAAAAAAGGTTAAAGATTAAGGTAGAGAAAGAGGCTTAATGATGAAGGTAATTTTGTCAATTAAAAAGATTAATATTTTATAAATTAATTGAATTAAATAATAAAAATAAATATGGCATTTGAAATCATAAGGATGTCATTGGCAAAAAAAGTCATTGGTATTGACGTCATTATTAAAAAAAGTCATTGACCAGTATTTGAGTAATATTGACTGAAACCAAAAGGGAGTGTATTGCAATTTGAATGTATTTTCTTATTTCTTGAATGAATTTCCCTTGTTGGTGTTAAAAAATAAAAAATAAAAAAATAAAAAAAAAATAGGGTAAATTACACAAAGACCCCCTGAGGTTTGGCCAAATATCAGTCTAAAACACTTTTCGAAAATAACTATCACTTAGGTCCATTTTCGCTTTT
>JAOTQH010100231.1:0-16201 GCA_025631255.1 Cornus kousa | reverse complement strand
CTGCAATTTTGGGTCTGCAAATATAGGTTCACTGGATCTCTCTGTCTCTGCAATTTTGGGTCTGCAAATATAGGTTCACTAGATCTCTCTGTCTCTGTCCCTCCACCTGTTTATTTGAGAGTTTTCAACATTGGTGGGGCATCCCGGATATATTAAAAACTAAATATTAGTGTCAAATAAATAAGAAAGAATATATGATAAAAATGAATATTTAAGTAATGTTTAATTTTTAAATTTAAATTAAATTAATAAAGCACACAACTAATGGTTTTTCCTTCAAAGCACCAGTGAACTAAAATCACTCCATAACTCCACAGTTTTCTTCATTGGAAAACCCTAAAAGATTGAGCGTAGATTTATGATTCAGCTTCCATTGAGACGTCCATTTTCTATCACCATCCGAAGATGGAGATATGAGAGTTTGAGTTTTCAAGAAAAGCCTTCTCATTTTCTCAATCTTTTTTTACACGCTGAATATAAACTCAGAATTTGACGCACTCGTTTTCCTCTCTCTACATAAGCAGCAATGGCGTCCTTGCTCCCTCCTCCGAAGCTCAACTTCTTCAACCTTCAAAAGTTGAATCTTAGCTCTCGTATACAGTTCTCTCTCTGTCTATACATACAATGTTTGTATATATATACACACACACATATAACTTCGTTAGCTTCCATTTCTGTTAATCGGAAATTCAATTTATCTACTTGAACGTAGAATTGGTGTTTATGAAAATTTTCTAATTAGAAGAGTCTTTAAATCTATATGGCGTGTGTGTGTGTGTGTGTGTGTGTGTGTATATATATATATGCATATTTTCGTCAAATACTTGAAATTGTGATGATTATTTTCTATTAGGTTTTACAATACATCTCCAATCTTTGTTGCAAATGTGTATTTACATGTGTGTGTGTATATATATATACACACAAATTCATATGTGTATGTATATATATACAAATTTATATTTACATGCTATGAATCTTCTCTATTATTCTGTTTTTAGAAAATTATTACGTACAACAACAACATGATTTCTATGTTCCGTTCTTTTTGCATTGTTTGTTGCATAAAATTGAATTGATTTGAGGAACTTCTCTGTAGTAGAGTATTTGTATGACTTCCAAATGTTCGACAAAATGTCTCTAATAATGTTTCACTTTGGTATTTCTAAATTGCTTGGCACTTGATATAATATATGCAATATATGTCTTGTAATATAGGTGAAATGACCCAAAACTATTACTGTGTTCTTTCTTTCCATCAATTTTTTTTTTTCATTTTTTTTTCCATCAAATTCAAACTGCTTCAGTTGGACAGCCTCTGCCTTTGACATTTTTATTCTTTTAAATATATAGACACTCTTTTGTGTGCCATTTCTCACATTTACTTGTTTTGATTACTACTAATTAGTATTTTAAATTATCTAAATCCTTTAAGGTGCGCATGTATTGCTTAAGAAGGGAATGGATGCCTATAGTTTAAGGCTCATATTTATGGGGACAATGTGTATGAATTTGTTTGGTTTGTGCACATGCGAATGCTTTGTTGTTTTGATGTACTTCTGTCGCTACAAAACATGGTTTGTTTCATCCAAAGGTACATGCAGAGAAAATTTATATGGTTGTAGGTTTTTTCTTCCTTTCTTTCGATCTTTTGGTTGAGCAGGAAGGTGCAGGGGCCACTATGGCCTATGATAATTGTAGTATGAGCTATGCAAATTTGGCACATACATGCATGTATTTCCCTAATAGTATAAAGAAATTGCATTATCTATCTTTGCTTTATAATAAGTCACACCCTTGACCCCCCTTCCCTTTAAATTTCTTCTCAATAGCTCAGCTTAGTAGATATTATAATCTAAAGAACCAATTTTATGCACACACTAAACTAGTGAAAAAGTAATTTTGCTGATGATCAGTTCTCAGGGTAACCTGATTGAGTTCAAAAATAAAATTAATGGATGCCTCTATGCTCTCTTCTTCTTCTACTGAAATCAACAATGAAGAAGCAGATGATGATGTTTCTAGTTCTGGGTACCCATTAAACAGATTGAACAAGGGTCAATATTGGATCCCAACCCCTTCTCAGATTCTCATTGGTCCTACCCGGTTCTCATGTCCTATTTGCTTCAAGACCTTCAATAGATACAACAACATACAGGTAAATTTCATCTCATCAAACAAAACCCCAAGGCTTCTTTTCCCATCTTTTATCTCTCTTTTCTATTTTTCTCCAATTTCAACTACAAGAAAATATTTAATTAGTTTGCTTCCAAATTTTCTGGCAGTGACATATTCAGGATCCCAATCTTTTGTTGCTATGCTGGCTTGATTTTCAGGAGGAAAGTGATGGATCTTATTTTTATTTTTATTTAAAAAAAAATAACTTTTTTAAAAAAATAACTTTAATTTCAGTAAAATTATTAATATATATATATATATATATTTTCTTGGTTTCCAGTTCTCCTTGAAAGTTTTGTATACTTGTAAGATGTTGATGCTTATATTATAATTTAATAGTAATAGTGCATGAGGAGAAGAGTAGTTGATAAAAAAAATCTAAATTTCATATATTTGACATAACAGGTTTCAAGTAGGTTGACAAAGACGATGGACAAAGATTGGTCTCACATTACTAACAAGTTATTTCAATTAGCACATAATGTATAAAATATGAACTTTTTGTATTTTAATTTTATTTGTTTCAATAAATGAAATTATGAGTTTGTATTTGTAGAGCTTCGAGAGAATATAGAAATGGAGTTAGAACATTCAAATTCATCAACTTTTGGATGCCAACAAAACTTTAGCCATTGCCCAAGGACCACCACATGTATCAATCAGTCTTCTCACTTTTCAGCTGACCCACCATTCATATATATGCAGAACCATAGCCCTTTCATCATCATACAATGTCATACTTTTAAACTCTGATCAACCCCATCACTGTAAAAATCCTTACAAGATAGGGCATTATCACCACTTTAGAAAAATTTAAAATTTTCAAGTCCATTTTGTGCTGGGTTGCAGCAATGATTGTCTTACACATCACCTTCACATCTTTGGTTTCGAGGATTGCCCTCAACTTATTCTATACTTATCTATTACGTACCTTTTATTTCTTGTACTATAGGAAGACTTGCTTCTGAGACACCTGAAAAGCACAATTTTATTTTATTTATTTTATTGTATTTATTTATTTATTTTTTTTTTTGGGTTAGTTTTGGCCATAGCATGTAATAGTCAGATAAATATGTAATTAGCTTAATTAATTAAGTTTTTAATTTGTAAGGTCCTGAGTTCACGTCTTCCTCTCACTCAGATATATATAGTAGTAACAATTGATAAAACACTTTGGTTATCTCTGATAATAGTAATACTTGATTCACATTTTGGCACGTATACTAACAATTATCAATAATCAAGTTTTATGGTCTTAACATTTAAGAATAGATAGGAAATGAAATAGTACATAGATATAAAAAAGGCTAAATCAAATACGGAATTTCATTTTTTTTAAGGAAAAATGTATCTCACATTTGTATATAAGATGCTTGAGGTGTCCTGTTTTCCTGTCTTGAAATACCCGCGAATGACGTGCAAAATGTTGAAGAGAAGTCATTCCATTTTCGTCTCTTTCATTAATTAAATATTGAAGTGTTTTTTCCATTGGCATTTCTGGTTTGGGAGATATGATTGCAGGCCGTTGGTGTGATTCACTATGATACCTGCATTTATATATCCTTTGGGTTGTTTGAACATTAGTGCATTAGTCCCACAAGTCTGCAGATACAAAATTTAGTTAGAATTTCAAGAAATATTAACATCGAAAAACAACTATAAGACTTTCTTGTCACGTACTGAGAAGGTTGCATGATAATTCTACTCAATAGAACCTCTATCCAACTAGGGAATGACTGTTTGAAGTCACAATAAAAAGCTTTAGAACTAGAGATATGTTACAGTAAGTAAGGGACTAGAGCTGAACTAGAGCTATGTTACAGTAAACAAGGGACTACAGCTGAGCAATAGACCACACACACACACACAGAGAGTAATGCAACGTCATGTTAAGTCTAGTGGTATATGGTAGCACGCAAGAAGTTAACACACACACACGTAGTAATGTAGCTCCATGTTAACTCTAGTTAGAGTATATGATAGCTCATAAGAAGTTAAACACACACACACATACACACACACGGTACCTGAACTTTTTGTATTTTAAATCTTCTATAAGTGGTTGTAAGTACACATTAATTTTAGGTTTGCTGATATGGCTCAAGTTAATATATTTTTAATGTTTTTAGTTTCAGTAAATTTCAATCTGGAGCTAGTATATGTCGCTTGATTGCTTTGAGATCACTTTTTTGTTTTTTCTCAATTATTCGGAAAAAAATGCCGTGTTGTTTCTACTTCTTTTTCACTCCCTGTCCAAGAAAAAACTTTTTTCTTAATTATGAAGTTATGTAGGTTTCAATTTTTATGTTTCACAATTGGTTCATCAACATAGAAAATTACTATATTATGTTGAAATTCGAACCTCAAAACGATTTCATTATAAGAAATTAAATGCAGCTTTAACACATAGAATCCTAGAGATATTATTAGTTTCAATTCGTAAACAATCAAATTCATTTAGGTTCAATTCTTCTGAACTATGATTTTGTATTTTGTATATGTAAATTAGATGTGAGAATTTCTATTGACTCTGCTAGATCCATACTTGACCTACCAATACCATAGCATGCCATACAAGAGGAAAGTATTGTTTATATCACTATTTTGATTTTCGTATTGTTGCAACTGTGTATTTACATGTGTATATATATTACAAATTCATATGTGCGTGTATATATATACAAATTTATATTTAAATGTATATCATTATAATAGGAAAATGTGAAATTCATAGAAGAAAGCCAACCTGCCTGAATTGTTGAGGTCAATACCACCAAGGGTCAAATTCACCTCACTCTCCTTCTGAGGAATAGCACTCTGAAAAGTAAAACCATGGTAATGAAACCTTCCAACATCTACACAAAGTAATAAGCACACATAGACAGACACACTAAGCAAAAACTAACTAAACCAACATAAGAATGAAACTATTAAAGTTTCAATAAGTACACACATGTGATATAAGCACAGTCATGGATCTAGGCTCCTGTAATTTAGAAAGCCAATAATCATACACATATATCTTTAAGTATAAATTTTGACTTTTCAAAATTCCATTAAGCTTCTTGATCTATTTCATTTTGACACTACTTTGGACACCATGCCCTCCACTGGATAAAAGCTAAGCAAATATGTGGGGGTGAAATTCCAGAGCAGACCTTATACAAACATGCCCCAGTTAAGAGTGAAAAACTGTTGAAAACCCACACAAACCTGATGATGAAACAGTTTTATAACACAAACCTACCAATCTGACACTAAGAGACCCATTCCCACCCCTGACATTTAGGCAATGGGTAAATTATGCAATTTTTATTTTTAATTACCTAAGAATCCATACATAAATCTAACTTCCGAACAAAAGGGATAATCACCGCTTATTTGATCTATAAGCCCATGGACTAATTATTGTCCACTCACTACCCAAGGAAAAAATTGAGTGTCTGAAGTTATAACGAAAGACTGCAAATAAATAATATCTTAAGCCTCTCAACAACCATGCATCATATTTACTCACTTAATTAATCAGTCGCTTCCAATTTTTCAGTGATAATAGTAATATAACAGAAGAAAGTATACAAAAAAGAAGGCAATATTGTTGCACCTTGCGCTTGGTGCACCTGCGACAAAGGTGCGCGCCTTTTTGAAGTCGACTCGCCTTGGCATAGGCCAGGCGCAAAAGGTGCTCCTCGCGCCTTAGGCGCGCCTTTAACAACTATGCCGTGAACCCATCAGAACTCTGCAATTAAGCGTGCTTATACAGGAGTAGTACCAGGATGAGTGACCTCCTGAGAAGTCTGATCCGGGGAAGCCAAAAGCAGACAATATTGTGTCGGGTAGGGTGAGGATTGTTGCGTGTCAAAACCATCTTAACTGATTTTCTCCCATTATATCTCCAATTGGTGCTACTCCAACCATCTCCCGAATGTGAATATTTTTAATTTTATCATTTCTACCACACTCACTTTTATGCAAATATTGTTTCCTAGCTGCCCAACATTCGATACCATAAAGTATGTGTGATGTTGTGGCCCAAATTTGGTGTCGGGTCGTGTTGCGACCCGCTCATGACCCGATGGCCAGTTGGATGGAAAAAAAAATTTGACCCATTTTTGCTCAAGGGACGTGGACCCTAATTAGTCTCATGTAGCACAACATATAAAGGCGCTTAGGGTTTGGAGTGGTGCAAGAGAGACTGAAACTTGTACAGAAACAAAGTGAGGGACTGAAACGTGTAATCTCCGATTTTACACATAGAGAAAACTTTCGCCGGTTCCCAACCATAGACGTAGGTTGTTGCCGAACCATGTCTAAATCTTTGTGTTCTTTGTTTGGTGTGTTTACTTTTCTGTCGTGATTCTTGGTTTTATCTTGGGTTCGTTGCGTTTGTCATAACAGTATGGTTGGTCTAATAGTTGTTCAATAGACCTCCCTTTTCAGTCGTAAGGGAAAAATCCTATCACACAATATACTAGATGCACTCCTCCATTTGATGCATCCTGCGGCTCCTACCTTGATTATATGGTTAACGTCATCTCCATTTTCTCTCTCATTATGAATAATTGAGCCTAAATAAATGTTCACTTTTTTGTACCCCTTGATTCTCAATCCACACTACATCCTCACTTGTCTTTCTAGATTTACTAAAGTTACACTTCATATATTCAATTTTATTTTGAATTATCTTAAACCCTTTTAATAATAGAGATTCTCTCCAAACCGCCAATTTGGCATTAACTGCTTCTCTAGTCTAATCAACTAAAACAATATCATCCACAAATAACATATACCATAGGATGAGACGAGTCTTGTCAGCTCATCCATAACCAAGGCAAAAATGTATGGACTTAACCCTTAGTGTTTACACCTACAATAATTGAGAATTCACTTGTTTCCTCTACAGACGTTCTAACTATAGTCGCACAACCATCGTGCATGACCTTTATTGAGTCAATGTATCCCTTTGTGACTCCTTTCCTTTCTAAAAATCATATTAGGTCTCTAGGTATCTTATCATAAGCTTTCTCCAAATCAATAATAACTATACGGAGATCACTCTTCTTCACTCTATATCTTTCCATTAGTCTCCTCAATAAGTAAGTAGCCTCCATCGTTGATGTGGTGACCTTGTGGGCGGGTGTGTGTGAGCGTGTGTAGGTGGCACCAGTAGGCTACTACACCAGGTAAGCTACAGGTGCACAATCCCACATCGCATAGGTGTGGATGGGGCAAGTGCTATATATAGATTCAACACCCTTCTATGACACAACGCGTTTTAAAGTCGTGATGGCTGTGAACCCACCAAAACTCTAGAGTTAAGCGTACTTAACCTGAAATAGTACCAGGATGGGTGACCCCTTGGGAAGTCTCTAGTCCAGGGGAGTCAAAAGCAGACAATATTGTGTTTGAATAAGGTAAGGGTTGTTACAAATGGATCAGAGTCTGGCCCACCTGGAAGTGTGGCCAACGGGTACGTTGGGCCCTAAAGGAGGATGATTGTGGAGACCTTGTGAGCGGGTGTGTGTGAGCGTGTATAGGTGGTACCAGTAGGCTACCACATTGGGAGAGCTACAGGTGCACAATCCCACATCGCCTGGGTATGGATGGGACAAGTGCTATATGTAAATTCAACACCTTTTTATGACACAACGCTTTTTAAAGCTGTGATGGCCGTGAACCCACCAGAACTCCAGAGTTAAGCGTGCTTAACCTAGAGTAGTACTAAGATGGGTGACTCCCTGGGAAGTCTCTAGTCCAGGGGAGCCAAAAGCGGACAATATTGTGTCTAGGTAGGGTGAGGGTTGTTACAGTTGACCTACCTAGCATGAATCCAAATTGATTCTCCAACCCTTCTGTCTCTCATCTTAGGCATTGTTCAATCACCTAGAAAACACCGACACTTCACCTAGGGGTGTCGTAGAGGTGTCCGGCACTTTGGACACAGGTCGAACACGGCTAGAAGTGTCCTAAAATTTTAAACTTTTTTTTTTTCTTGGACACAATTAGGACACGGCATGGACACTATCAGGACACAGTGGGGTGGTTTTGTATTTTTTAAAAGAATAGGATTCAATGGAATTTAAAATATATTATGAGTTAATTAGATATATATATATATATATATAATTTAAGAAAACAAAAGCAACAAACATCTAGCTCTAAGCTCCAAAAAAGTGATTTCATTCGTGATTGCATGGAAAAAATGACTAAAAATTATTATTAATTTTTATATAATATATTATTATATTATTATTTTTTGACGTATCCGTGTCCTAATTTTTTGAGATTTGCCTCATGTCATACTCGTGTCCGTATTCGTGCTTCCGAGTCAACCAGAATTACCTATTTAGTATCAAAATATTATTGGAAAAGAGATGATCAATTATCAAAATCTAGACTAGGGTTGCAGTTCTCCGCGGATCCTTTGGGGAATTTTTACGAATGATAGACTATGGAATAACACTTTCTACGGCTGAAATGCAAAACAAAACACAATAGAAACAAAAAGGCTAATAGAGATCAAATACGAAGAACAAGACAACAAAAAATTTGGAGTGTAAACATGGCACTGTCAAGAATTAAAAAGTGATATATATATATATATATATATATATTAGGAAAAACACTTTCTTAACCCGTCTCTTTCTACCCTGATTTAACACCATAGATGTAAAGCAGAAAGATTCTAGCTGATTAAATTTAGAGCAAGCCTACTAAATAACCTAATTGATCATGACACTAGAAAATTTAAAATCATATCTACTCTTTGTTTGTTAATATCTGTGGTCCCTCTACTCCAGCAGTCCAATCTATGCAATTACAATTTCAACTATAGTGGAATGTGCCATAAGTTATACCAATCGATATGATTCTGAACCCACCTGTCTCTTCATAATCCCTCAGTTGCAGTATGCTATTCATCTACAAACATCCTAAACTTAGCTCCTCCTCAAATTTATTTTTTTTTTTTCCTAGTTGGGAACTCACACACACTGCCTCCACTGAGGTTCGAACTCCTAACCTCCCTTTGAGAAGTAAGAGTCTGGTACCGCTAGGCCACAGGCCTGTTCATATTGTCAAGGCTGGCATGTTGAAGTAGGTGCCACATCTATCAAATCCAAAAAAGAATAGGCTAAACTGAGACTATAACACCACACAAATATGGTAAATCGTGACTTATGCACCAGTAGAAGTATTAGCTTCTCATCACAACCAATATCAACATCAACAACATTAGAATCAGAATCACATTATTCGCCACAAATGTGCAATCAACGAACTCCAAAATCGCACGATGCTCAGTGAACTAAAAACAACAACTTTGTTTCCTATGCAGCATGTTCAATGTGAGAGAAATTAAAAGCGCTACAAAATAAATAAGGTGGAGGATATGATATTTGCAAAGTAGAATTTATGTGCTTGTAGATGTCTCTTCACAATAATTGTGATGGGAGAGGCAGAACAAACGCAAGTCGTGACTCTAATAGTAAACTATAATCAACTTTGAGGATCTGACAAATTAGAGAAACAGAGCTCCAGGATGCACCACCGAGGATTGTAAAACAATTCATTGAGATAACAAATACTAACCCCTCCTCCTCCCCCCCAACAACACACAAAAAAATTCTGAGAATAACTCACAGTAGTCTTATGGTAACAGCTACTTAAATATAAAAGATTACAAATGCAATTATCGACATTGCATCTATCTAAGATATGAAAGATCATGGTGTAAAAGAACGCGCACACTTACTGTTTGCAACTTACCGGATCACTTCTAAAGAAGACCAATGAGGTACGTGTTAAAATAAACCACCTTTTCTTCCAGGATGTCCATCCAATTCCTACATTAGCAAAATCACAAAATAATAGTTTCAGATGAATTTATCATCTTCACAACAATAGGAAATCATGTCCTGAGCCTCGTATTGAAATGTCTATTACATCTTATATAAGATAATTTGATAAGCAATCAGACAAGCATAAGAGCAAGTTCACAACTGCAACTACATTTCAGAAAGACTACTCGAATAAACAAGAATTTCTAAATTAATTACACATGGTGGTCAAAAAAAGGCCTAATTACACCAACCTCCCCTGACGTATGACGTGGCATTTCGAATCCACCCTTATGTTATCTAGATGTCAATACAGTTAAGAAAAAAAAATTCAAAATACCAAGTTTTCCCTTAATATTTAAAGAGAAACCATTTGGCCTCGAGAACTCCATTTGGCACTCTCTCCCATCCCTTCGTGATCCTTTGGCCACTCCAGGTACCTCTTCTTCGGCTCCTCCGCCACCATGGTTGATACAGGCACCATCTTCTTCTTCAAAGGCATCACAATAGCACTGCCCGTACTGTAGAAAAAGAAGGAATTTCTTGTGAAGACCCTAGAATTGAAATTGGGATTTGCGATGGAAGTGGGATAGAGTTTTCTTGTTTCAAATTGGGGTTTGTTGAAAAGGAGATATGATTGAGAATGGGTCTTATGGAAGCTATGTGAAAAAAAGAGTAATTGAGTCGAATTTAGAGAGAGAGAAATAGCTAGTTAATTCTTCGAGATTGTGTGTATAAATTTATACATGTATATACTTCTTCAAAGAATACAACTGCGTATATATATACCCAAATTGGTATACACATGATCTCAAAGAATTATTAATACCTATATATACATATATATCTCTTATTTTTGTTAGATAATTTGTCTCTTCAATTCACTATACATGTAAATTTGTTTATATATGTCTCTGTTTTTCTTTTTCCTTAGATAATTTCCTCCAACAGTCGCATCTTCTTCCGACACTTCTTCAGGCAACACCTCTCTGTTCATATGTTTTTTTGTTCATAGGTTTCTATTTTTTTTTTACAAAGCAAGAATTTATTAAATTATATAGGAAAGATATACAAGATCAGATTCTCATATCATTCCTAACAACACTCTCTATATCTTTAGGTAGCTCTCCTTCTAAAATACAATTCACTTGCCTCTTAATAGGCCAAGCTCCCAACAAATGTGCCACCTAGCCTGACAAGAGTGGTAATTGTATGAATTGACATTTTTGCCCTGAGTTGTCATTTCATGCAAAAATGTCAATTCATGCAAAAAGTAACGTCCGTCTGCCATTTAGCGCTGACAAGGGTGGTAGTTGTCCCCTTTTTTTTTTCTTTTTTTTTTTTGAGTGGGGGAGGATATCCTATCAGGCGAATAGGTCCTAGCATTATGGTATAACATGTTAATCTTTTCCTTGCTGCCAACCCGACCATAGTTGAGCTCAGGCTAGGTCTCCCTAACCCGAGGATGAGTTCAACCTAGGCTTGGTCAGCAGTGCCAATAGTCCAGGTTGAGCTAGGTTGACTCTTCAACCCTAAGCTAATTGTTGCACCCCTGCCAATAATGCTTTCAAAAACACAATAGGAAAGGTTACCCTATACGCCACGTCGCCAACTGGTGTCGGTCAATGTTCATGGCAGTTTCCTCTCCTACCACTAAATAGCCTCCAAAAGAATTTGAAATCAATTCCTGAAGGGTCAACACCAAGCTGAGGCAAGAATAAAATAAGCTCAAACCATATGGCAACAAAACTTGCACCATCTGGTTCTGGTGGATTAAAGTGGTAAAATGTAACAGAGCAATGATCAAGCATTCGTTAAAATAGATGTATCTGGATGAATATGTCATATTCAACATGAAGCAGTAACAAGAGACAGATCCTTATCCCAACTATCAGATTTTAATACACATAGTTCAAATAAAGCTCTCTTTTTCCCTGAATGTGTTCAATTCTTTACTTTGGGCTTACCTACAGTTTCTGCCATAGCATATTTCTTACAATCTATCAAAGAAAACAAAAAAGTAGAGGATTTTAAACAAATGGAAAAAGCTTCAGGTTCGTTGGAAGGATCACTAAAATGAGGAATGATGCTATACTGGCACATGAAGCAGCATCAAGGTAATTGGCCGATCGGAATTACAAGCCTGAAACTAAGAATGTAAAGTCCATGCTGGTTAAAAGCCTTATTGGTCCATGGAAAGTGTAGTGGACAGTTGTTTTAGTTCTTATTGATGTAAAACTTGTTAAAAAAACAACAAAAAAAAAAAAAAAAAAAATAAAGAAAAAAATAATAAAAATAATAATAATAATAAAAATAAAAATAAATCAGTATTTAGAGAAGTGAGTGCTACCAACAGAGCATGTTCCTCCCCTTTCATAAAAAATAAACAAAAAAAAAAATTGCACAATGTGAATGGCTTGAGAAAGCCATTGTAAGTTTAATGTTTACATTATAAAAAAAGCTAGAAGTTTTGAATAAAATTTGCATTTTCAATACAAAGATTTACTACATATACAATGTACAGTCTAATTCACAGGGCGCACAGCTACCAAAGTGTAATAAACTTTTTTACAATGTTTTCTTGAAATAAAGACAACGTAAGGTTAAAAAATGATGGAAAATCAAACACATAAATAAAGTTCCAAGAGATAAAGAACACATCAAATCTAACAAGATGACTGAGAAAAACATGTAAATCATTTGGATTAAAGCTTCTTGACACCAATGATTTTCTTTTTAAGCAAGCTATTCCAATCAAGAATCAAAACAGACCTTTGGATGATATAAATAGCGGCCCACTCTTGTAAACCTGCAAGGCAGTTTAAATTTTAGATTGCATAAGCTTGCCTGTTTCTTAAAAACCAGGAGTAGAGGAAGGACAAATCTAGATGCAGAATAAACAGAGTCAACAACATTGTAAGCAAGACTGCTGTATTACTAAACATGCAAAACATAGTGCATATCTGTGTATCAAGAAACTCGTTGCATATGATGAACATAATAATTACATCATCATGTGATAAATGACAGTTTCACAAAATGGAGTTCCTGACTATTGAAGATTTAATGGAGGAATCAGTGGAGGAAAATCTTTCAGTTATTGATGTTGTTTCCTATTATTGAAGATTTGGTGTTGCTAGAGGAATCAGTGGAGAAAAATCCTCCTTGTTTCCTATTTTCTAATTCTCATAATTTCTTCACCTATATAAAGGAGCCTCCACTATTGTATTGTGCATGAATTGAGAGAGTATTATAAGAGTGATGTAGCCCTTTGGGCTCTTTGTGCTGTGGATGTAGGCCCTAGTGGCTAAACCACGTAATATATGTGTTCTTCTTGTTTCATTTCTCTATTCACTTCTATTTCATTATTTACAACATGGTATCAGAGCCTAATTTCTCTCCCTAGGTTCGGACCCCTATTTTGGGGTATTCCCTTAGCATCTGAAATGTTGATAAGGGTTTTTCGGTACTATTTGTGACTTGTTTGAGCTGCCAATTTGTTCGGCAATAATGTTCTTCTCCTTCGCCATGTATCCGGCAGTTTTTATTGACTTTTTTGGATTGCCGGTGTGTTCGGTAGCATTGTCTTTGTCTTTGCCATGTCTCCGGCAATTTTTATAGACTTGTTTAGGCTGCCGGTATGTTCGGTAGCATTGTCCTCGCCTTTACCGTGTCTCCATCAGTTTTTTGTTGACTTGTTTGGGCTTTCAGTGTGTTCGGTGGCATTGTTCTTCATCTTCTCTCTTCTCTCTTCATCATTCACACTTCTTGTTACTCGTCATCTCAATGGCAAGTTAGATATTCATGCTCCAACTTGAGGGAGAATATAGAAGATTTAATAGAGGAATCAATGGAGGAAAATCTTTCAATAATTGATGTTGTTTCCTATTATTGAATATTTGAAGTTACTAGAGCAATCGGTGGAGAAAAATCCTCTTTGTTTCCTATTTTCTAATTCTTTTCATTCTCATAATTTCTTCTCCTATATATAGGAGCCTCCACCATTGTATTGTGCATGAATTGAGAGAGTATTATAAGAGTGATGTAGCCATTTGGGCTCTTTGTGCCATGGATGTAGGTCCTAGTGGCTGAACCACGTAATATCTGTGTGTTCCACTTGTTTTATTTATCTCTTCACTTCTGTTTTATGCTTAACAACACAGACTATTAACAAATCAATGTTATTATACAACATGTCGAACTTCATCATAGTCATCTTAGACTCACTATTCATCCCCAACAAGAACATCATCCTTGCCTTTATGCTATATGGATAAGGTTGGCCACATGAATTATCTTTCTTCAATTCTGTCCTATTATATTTATACACTATGTTTCTCTTAGATTTAATTTTTTTAAATCATTTTTAATTACTTCATCCCACATAAGTTTTGGCCTGCCTCCCTATTGAGCTCTTATATCCATTTAAAAAGGTTAATTTATGCCGATTAAAAAATAAATAAATAAAATCAACTGAAAGTGCAAATCCTGCTTCAATCCTGGCAAACCAAAACACAGCCAAATCAAATGAAAAATTGGAACATAAATAGTGCCCAATTCAGTAGTAAGCCATCCCCGGAACAAGATTAAATCTATTGATCATATTGCCAATTCAATTCTACAACACTAGCTAATCTGGGAGGGATAAAAGAGACAATTACCTTGTTTCCACTGCGGGCACGATGATCGGGTGGGCCGGATTGTCCTGGTGGAGCTGGGGGGTGACCGCCATCGCTCTGAAATACAAAAGCCCAATGATAATAAACAACTAAACAAGCCTAGTGATCACATTGCATATAGATTCATATAATGACACTGGTCTGATCGAGGAAAAGGATGATAATTACCTTATTGGCACCAACAGAACGCTGATGATCAAGCGGTCCAGGATGAGCTTGAGAGTGAACACCATCACCCTGAAATAAAATAAAATAAAATTAAAAAAAAAAAAAAAAAACTCACCAACCCTCAATTCAACATTTATAAAGCAAAATAATTATATAAATACATATATGTACATGTATGTATATACACACTACAATGCACAATGGAATTTAACACTTGATCAATTGATGATTCATACCTGAGAAGGTTCTGTGTTTCGGGTAGTCATCAGATCAAAACCACTCATCAACAACCTGTGTGCACATTGATCATATCAGAAAGTAATTGAAATTAGGGTTCTTGAATGCCTAAAGATTCAGGGGAATGTAGATGAGATATGTACGTACCTTGGTATAGAAACTGCATAAACATATAACAAATAAATAATTAATTAAATAATTAATTATATGTGTAATGAGTGACTATAACTTAGATTGTGATGAAGAAAGAATGAGAAAGGAGAGAAAAGAAGAAGAAGAGAAATCAAATCAATCTGTTTGTTTTCTCTCTCTTCGCTCTCTCACGTCCCCAGACTTTCCCCCAACGGAAACCCGTTGGTCAAGCAAGAGGCACCCCCATTTTGAGCGGGGCCTGTGGTATTCATACGTCGGATTTACACGTCGACCCCCCCTCTCTCTCCTCTCACTCTCTCTCTCTCTCTATATATATATATATACTTTATATATCTATCTATATACAGGAAAGGGAGGGAAGAACGTCTGTTGGAGGGAAATTGGGAGGGGTATTCTTGGTATTTGAACCAATATTAATGGGGCTGTCTAATTTGGACGAACTCGGACTAGTATATATAGGAATATAGAGTTTCAAAAATAGGCGAGACTTGTCTACTCACCTTAGTCATCTCTGCTGCTCGACGTGGCCTAATTACAAATATATAAAATAATTTGTAATTATAAAATTAGGAAAGTGATAAATAAAGAAATTAAAGAAGATGTTTTTTACAATGAATTCAGTCACCTTTCTTTAATTTCTTTATTTATCACTTTAAAAGATGGTATTTTTTACAATGAATTCAGTCACTTTTTTTTAATTTCTTCATTTATCACTTTAAAGAAGATGCATTTATGATTGGATCAAGAGTGAGTAAGAATAACCTACTTACCGGTAAGCTAATCTTATCCTTTAAAAATTATATCTTGACAAGTTGGATGTGTTTTTTTTTTCTTTTTCTTAGTGATGTTATAATGACAAAAACGACCCTTAATATGCATTTTTTTTAAAAAAAAAAAAAAAAAAAAAAAAAAAAAATTTAAATTTTTTCTTAATTTTGTTTTTTTTTT
>JAOTQH010100124.1:0-16211 GCA_025631255.1 Cornus kousa | reverse complement strand
GGGCAATGTGATGACGGTTTATAGTTGAGGGGGGTGTTTAATTTTAGTGGGGGCAATTTGATTTTAAAAAATAGTAGTGGGGAGTTATATGATTTTTTCCCTAAAAAAATTGGGAATATATAATGTTGAAGTTTAGGTATTAATTTGACATACTTATTTAAATTTTAAGTGTAAAGTTTCTTTACCAAAACATTATCCAATTTCAAATAAAATTGCATTATCTAATTTATTGCATTATCAAACTCATTTATTTAGAAAGTAAGATAACTCTATGATGAAATATACGCGTTTTGTTTTTGCGTTTTCATTTTAATTCGAAACAAAACAAGTTTTTGTTTTGGTGTTTTGAATAATTATCGAATGTATGTTTGGAAATGTTTAATTTTTGCAAATTTTTTGAAAACAAAAATATAAAACATGTTTGGTAAAAAGTGTTACAAGTTAAAAATAATAATAATAATAATAATGCCTAGTATTAAAAGGTAATTTTATTTTTATTTTTTTCACTTTTCATTGCTATAGGACAAAAACATGTAAAAACACCAAATTGGTGTTTCGACTTTTACTCACTACATGAAACGTTTTGGTACTAACAAAACAAAATATTTTTTACTAAATGCGTTTTTTTTCATTATTCACTCCTACAGTGTCTGACAAAAATAAAAGCACTAAAAACAAAATACGTACCAAACAAACCCTTACAGATGGAAGAATAGTTCTTATGAATATTGTCACGCCTAGGAACTCGTCAAGCGTAGGTGATGCTGATCACAGCAGGGGCCCACCGAGAGGGATCTTGGCTAGTTTTTGTGATGTTCTTGAACTTGAACGTAACAAGAGTGGAAGATGTGATATAATGAGTACCAATATGTTCAGAGTCGCCACATAACATTGAGTTTTGATGTGTTAGAACATTTAATGTGGAATGGAATGGAATCTGAACCCTACTATGACTTCTACTAGTCAGCGTGAACTAAATCAATGGATTTAAATGTTTTTATTAGGGAAGATGTTACGCACCCAAGACACCAGTACAAAGTACGGTTACTTACTTTACTTTCATGTTGCTTGTGAATGTTAGTTTACGAAAATAGTTGGACCAATTCAATCAATGAAAGGGTCTAAGTTCTGAGTAAGTATACCTCGAAGGCAAGGGTATGCAAGACATGAAAAATGTAAGTGTGGGGTGACTGAATTTGAGATCTACCCAAGTTGTTTACGTAACTTAATCATTATTAATGCCATGGCGAGAATAAGGTCAAACTTGGTTCATTTCAATGAGTTAGACTAAGGAAAAGAGGATGTGATGGAGTGTGTGTGAAAATATGAGATTGAAGATGTGAGGTGGTGGAACTGAATCTAAAGATGATTCACATTGCCTACGTATCTTGGCAAAAAAGCTTGTAGAAATCAAGTCAAACGTAATTCAGACTAATGAAGTCGAAATGAGAGACATGAAAGATATGCTCGGATAAAATATGTGTCAAATAGTGGTAATATAGAACATATAAGTCTAACTGATGAGATATGTGAGAGAGAATGACCTTAGTCAGGGTGTTTTTGAGAGAAAGATAGTTGTCAAATACCGTTTTGCCCCTATGTAGGCCCAAATCTGACTTACCATTTTGTTATGGTTTGTTTCTCCACCCTTAATATTTTTGGACCTTTTTTTATCATAATGATGGTGCCACATTTTTTATTTGATGGTCAACTCCTTTAAAATGACCATTTTGCCCTGATACTAGTAAAAATGGGCTCAGAATTTGGAGTAAACCCGAGGTTGTGTCTACTCCATGGTTAATAAGGCAATTCGAATACGTGTTGAAGTCAGATTTTTTATCTGACGGTTGAATTTTGCCAAACTGCAAAATTACATTTTTGTTCTCAACTTAGGGCTTAATGATCAGGTGCCCAAAGTCACTTTTATGATTGTAATTTTAGGTGAATCTTAAGGTTTTGGGATATTTCGGACATCATGGTTGGGTAAGATCTTCAATATAATGGTTAGATTTTCTTAGGTGGTACTTGGACTTGTCAGTCTCTTGCTGATTTAACCTAAAAATTAAGGAAAGACAAAATGGGGTGTCTATAATTTTTTTTAGCTTTTTTGTTTTAAAATAACTTTTAAAAATATATTTTAATCCAAATTTCACTTAGTTACTTTGTGATAATCAACTTTTCAAATTTAATTGCCTTTTAATTTTAAAGTATCCAACTTATACATGAACATTAATAGAAACAAAATAAAGTACCGAGATAATAAGATGCAAAATCTTCTCATAGAATACTCTTAGAAAGGGAAAAATTATGGGACCTAGCCTAGACATACATAATATACTATTTTTAGAAATTAATTCGCCTCTTTGATGATTGGTACCTCATTATTGCTCTATCGCCTTGAATAAATCAAAACAATAATATAGGATTCACGTAACAGACTCTTAAGTCGTTGAAAAAAAAAAAAAAACTTGATCCTTTTTGCTGTTTGATGGTTTTTTGAACCACATATTGAATATATGATGACTTTATCTTGCATTTTTATCTATTTAAAAATATTTAAAATAACTTATTCTCTTGTTCTCTTACCCAAGAATGGCCAAAACCTTATATTTTATAGCCAATAGATGAGCCCCATACATTTTAGATAGTTGAAACCTCTAAAATTGTGTCTTGAAAGAAATTTCAAAACATAGGTTTGACAAATTTGGTCGAAGTCTATATTTAATCAATCAACCACTCTATTGATGCATTATGGTGTTAAAAATGATTTTACTTGAAAAAAATTTATCGAATCATAATTCAATCAACGTTCACATAATTTATAAAAAAAAAATAAAAAATTGGCTAAATATTCAATTGATCACAAACATTGACCGGTGATCAACATATACTGTTTTTCAGTTTTTCTTTAGTTTTGAAGAACATCTAAAAATTGAATTTTGAAAAAATACTCTTCAAACACTTTTTTCAAAATAATTTACGAGCCCAACCAAGATCAAAATTTGTTTAATTAAGGTAATATTAACGTCAAGCTACTTGTAACCTAAACGTATAATTGAGTATGTGAATGTTATGTCATGCCTCCAAAAGATTTTTATAAACGACTTGACACATTTTGACATATTAAAACACATGTTTTAGGTAGTAATATGTCAACACATAACTCAATTTCCTAACATATTATAAATAATTTTTTCCTAGTAAAGTTAATCTCATAATATGTTAAATGAAGAAAATTGAACTACAATCACTTAGAATCTCCAACAGGACATCTAAAGGGTGAGTCACTAAGTCATTATCAATAAAAAAAAAATAAAAAAAAAATAGACATGGTCTGCTAACAGATGAGCAAATTTGCATTTTTTAGATGAATAAATGGTCCTAGAAGTGTTATGATGGACTGGTGGCCTAAGCCACAATAAAATCACTTGCAAAGTAACTTGTCATTAGTGATAAAGATCTCATCAAATAAGGTTTAACAAATTAAAATAATCTATATTGTGTGATCATTTACTATACTTTATTTAGATGATTTTTCTCACAAATAGTATATATACCCTTCCTTATAACCATGCACAGATTTTATTATTACAATTTACACATCTAAATTTGTCCTTTTTTGTATTTATGCCCATCAAAATTTTAAATTGACCCCACTAAAATAAAATAAAAAAACTCTCTACACAAATTTGCCTCTCCACCCATATAAATTCCTAGATCCGCCCCTACCTATAGCACTAATTGGTTTAATATAATATCACTCACATGTACCTTTGGAGGAATCACCTAAAGAAGAGCTGTTGCGATGCCAAACTATAATAATTAAGCTATTCCCTAGCAACAAGAATTAAGATACAAGCACACGACCATTAACAACGTTGTACCACAAACCAAGTCTAGCTTAAGTAACTACCATGTGTCTTACGTGTTAAAGTTTAATTGAAAAGGTCTAGTTCAAGACTTAGTCCCTCGGAATTTTTAGATAAAGTCTATAACACTAATTACAATAAGGTTCAAGTTCGAAAGACTCTTGCAGATTCTACTACATAATATTTTGTTACTCTCAACATTTTATTTGTTAATTATATATTTATATTTTTAAATTTTTTTTTTTTTTTAAGTTTTAGAAATTTTTAAGAAATTGTTATGGTTTTACAATGAAATATTATAAAAAAAAATATAGTGGTCAATATTAAGATTCTAACAAAAATTATAAGCATATAATAGAAATATGAGTAATTTACAATAACATCACCTAAGGTTTGTCAAAATGACAGTTATATACTAGTTTAGCCTTTTTTAAATAATGACACTTCTTGTCAGAATTTTGATCCAAAGTAGTCTTTAAAGTGTTGGAAAATACGATATTGCACATCAATATTTAGTTCATTTTTATTGTAAAATATCATAACTCATGAAATGCCATTTTTGCCCTTAGTATATACGCGCACACTATTACCCTCACTATTACCGCCACCTCTTCACATATATAAAACTAAATATATATAGAAGATGCGAATGAAAATCAACTTATACACACACACACACGTATACGTATAAACCTGTATGGCCGACTGCCAATAAAAGAGTTTAGTTTTGCTCCATCTAATTTTTTTTTGGAAATAAATTGCGTCATGATTTGGAAGATCTAATACTCCAACAAAATTACTGAAACTCGTGACTAAATGAAAACTATGTAACATGTTAGAGAAATTGTTGGGACTTGTTAAATTTTAGGATCTAGTTGTAGTAATACTGAAGGGGTAGAACGTACCACCAGGGTTGTTGTTCAAAGCTTAGACTGCCAAAAAAGTTTGAAGGGTTTTATGCACAAACAAGAACCCATAAAAGAATTTGGTTGGTGCTAACAAAACAACATTTGGTGAGTCTAAGCTAGAAGTTTCTCGTCTAGTAAATCTTTAATCTGTTTCATTGGTGGTTTTTGATTAATTAGTATGAGTGGGCAAGTCTTAACTTTAAGGGTATTTTGGTTAATTAAAAAGAATTGTATTGGGTAAATTGGCATTTTAGCATGTCGAAGGATAATAATGTCAATTCACTGTGTCGGGATTATTTGGGTGTCTTTGTTAACTTTATCAAACCTGAGGGGTGGCATAGTCAAAAAAATGCCTAACTTGTATATAATTATCATTATGACAAATCTCAGGGATATCAATGTAATTTACTATAGAAATAATAATAATAATAAAAGCCAATGGGGTCAAACGCCCCCACTAGCCTAACATAAGTTTGTCCATGATTGGACATTTTGATGTATGTTTATAATATTGTTTTTAGAACTTTGTTTTATAAAAAACTAGTAGTGTGAGTCAAGTATCCGCAATGCGTTTACCAAATTTCGGTCTAAGTATTTGAAATAATAAAAATTATTTTGAATTATAAGCAAGATCACAAAGTATTAGAGACATGTCTAGAAGTATTCATACATTGTCGGGATCTGATATGGACAATATAATTTATAAATACAATGTCGAGATTTGATATGTACCATATAATTTATAAAAGCGTATGTGGCAATAAGGTAGGGCTGACTTACAAAACTTACATCCCATGAGGTTTACACAAATTAGACACTATTATGTTATAAAAATACCTTAATATCCCTTATTTACAAATTAGGATTTACACACTTACACCTACCTAGTTACCACGTATACTTTCACATACCTTATTACCATGTATAGATGACTTAATCATCACTCACCTACCCCAAATCTTCTCAAGGATATTCATGTATTCAATTTAGTACTCTATAAAATCCATGTTTTCACATATTTTTAACATGTATTAGAGCTTTTTGATAATTGGTAAAAAGTCTTATCCTCGTTTAGAGAAGTCCAACCTAGGGATGCCCTGTATAAGGGAGCCTTGTTATTCAAGTCTTCCTCATAGAAACACAACGAGATGTCTCATTCAGAGATGCTGAATGTATCGGATCAATTCCGTCACCGCGCCACCATGCGCCTCATGTGGTAATCCCACTATTCCATGCACTGCCACGCGTAACAACGGTAATCTTGCACCTCAACTTGTCGGATCAGCTCTATCACCGTGCCACCACGAGCTATCAGTGGTCATCACGCACTCATGCACCTCAATGTCTTGGATTTTCTCTGTCATCTCGTTGCCACACGCCATTAGTGGTCATTATGCGCTTCCCAAAGCACCATCAAACATAGTGAATTTTCACAAATTCGTCATCCATGCACCACTGTTCCTTAACGTGCCTTGAGTGGTCTTCACGCACCACCACAGCTTTTATGATCTCAGTTTTAAAACTCAAGTTGGTTTCATACTCACCTTGAGTTAGAGGGGGTGTTAGATTATAAAAGTACTATACTATCCCTACTTACAAACTAGGGTTTACACACCTATACCTAACCCCGTTACCAGGTAAACCTCCATCTATATAGTTACTATGTATAGATGACTTGATAATCACTCACCAATTGAGTAATACAATATATGTTTTCACATATTTCTAACATGACCAATGTTTATTATTTTGATCTCTTTTTGAGATTTGGCAATGTAACCAAAAGCGAAAAATAAAAAGTTGATTTTTCAACAATATAAAAAAAATTAGTCACAACTCAAAAACAAAATATACAAATACACCCAAATTTATAATAACAAAAGTTAATAAAATAAAAAATAATTAAAGAAAAAGAACCATTAAATCTGATTTAGAAAACCCAAATCCAATACTTCTATAAATTTTTTAATAGAATAAAAATGCTTTTATAACAATTTTACAAAAAAATATTTTAGGATATAAATCTTTGAGAATTAATAAATTTTTTTATATTTATTAGGATTTAACAATATTAATAAATAATTATAGTATAATTTAATATAAAAAAATTTTAAAATTTTGGAGTCTTCCTATTGACCAGCCCTTAGGCGACCGCCTAAGACTTCAGCTGGCCCTGAATGTAATCTTTTCAAATGTAATATTTTCAGCAAACTTATTGAACAAATTTTTATAAAATGATAAATTTACTATTTCCTTGTATAAAATATAATATAAGGGTACTATTTTATTAAATTTGCTAAAATCTTAAGTTAGGTCACTGAAATATATCCAATCTTTTAATAGCACTTATTTATACAATACTTTGCCGTTTCAAAGTGTTTTTATTTTTGCCCTTCTTTCAATAGACATAGAGGTTTCTCTCTATATATCAATCAAGTCGTTTCAGGCTCCAAGAAGCTCGTAAAAGGGTTTGAAGTGCACTGATACAGATACTCCCGACTATAATAGAGAATCGACAAATACGACAACACAAGCAGCCATGGCGCAAAATAGCGACAGGAAGAAACCAAACATTCTGGTGACAGGGACGCCGGGGACGGGGAAGACAACGATGTCATCTGCGCTGGCGGAGGCCACCCAGTTCCGCCACATAAACGTCGGCGAGCTTGTCAAAGACAAGAACTTGCACGACGGTTGGGACGACGAGTTCGAATGCCACATAATCAACGAAGACCTAGTCAGTAACACATCTCTCTAATTCAAACCCTATCCCTCCCTTATTCTGAAGAATATATGTAATTGATATGCATCTCAATTGTTAATTTATCATTTCACTTGCAGCAGTTATATTATTAGGTCATATATGTTCTGCACTCTCACGTGAGAGAGACTATTGTATTATTTGTGTTTTTGTGTTAGCGCAGGCACTTGTTTACTTTGTTGGTTAGAGTTTGGAATTGGTAGTTGCTTTTTGTTCTTTTGGTGTCTATATATATATAGCCTCTTAAAATTCGGTTTGTACAACTTGAAAATAAGATTCTAGAAGGATTTGTCTACTCTTTTTCTATCAATTATTTGTGCACTAAGCTTAAATTGATGAGTGCTATTATTATTGAAAAATAAACTTTAAGGAATACAAAGATCTGAAAATTTATAAGGTGACAAATGTTGATAGGAGTATGCGTATTATGAAAATTCATCTATGTTTATGAGACAAACTTAGAGAAGCTATGGTAGATTTCCAGTGCACCAGTGAGGAAGAGTGATGTGGTCACATTAAGCTAGGGAAGAAGGGGAAGGTTGAAACCAACATTGATTGAGGTAGTAAGAAAAGGAGTAATGCTATACAACCTGACTGCCAAAAAACCGATTACTACCGACTCCTACTTGGACAACCTTTCTTCTCCACTCTCCTCTTGCGTCTTCTCCTTTAAAATTGAGCTTCCATTAAAACAAACCAGAAATTACAATCACAGGGAGAACCAGTACAAAGCAAAATAACCAAAAGAAAAACAGATCAACCAAAAGGAAAGAGCCCCAATGCACCATGGAACAGGCCTCCAAAACAATAAACCAATAAAAACAAGGAATTACCAGAAACAAAAAAACGTACTTTTGTTCCTTTGCCTTTTGCTTTAAAGGTCCAAAGACTTCAAGAAAACAAATGTAAGAATTTTCAAAAAGAAAAAGAAAAAGAAAAAGAAAAAGAAAAAGAAAAGGAATCTCAGGTATGAATTTAAGTTTTATGTAATATATTTTATGTTTTTTTTAATAGATTTTGTGTTGTTTGATATGTGAAACACAATGGGTTTGCTCTTGTTTGCCATATTGTTATTTTTTAGCCCTAATTGCTTTCAGCCCGAGGTTTTTTAGTGAGAGATAAATGGGGATGGAGTGAGAGATTGAAATTAGGGCTACAAATCAATGCCAGAAAATTGGAGAATTGGAGATTGAGTATGAGAGTGAACCAAAGAGAGAACCAAGTAGGGGCGAGAGAGTTAGGGCTCCAAATCCTGTGCGAAAAGTTGGGGATGGAGTGTGAGCAACTGAAGGAGATAGAGCAGAGCAAACAAGAGTGTTGAAGAGATGAGAAATTGGGAGTGGAGAGAGAGTTTGAGAGATTACGTGTTCAGTCGGTAAATTTTTTTCATCATTTTGATAATTTTCCTAAGAAAAGATATTGTAGCCTGAGATTATGACATTAGATAGAGCCAAATGGCAATCAGGATTTATGTAGCTGATCCCAAATAGTTAGTAGATAAGTAAAAGTTAAAACTTTGTTGAATAGGTCATGTTATAAACAACTTTGAAATAGATACATGAAGCTAAGGGTGAACACATAAATTCTATTTACCCAAATCATAAAGCAGTGAGTAAGTTAACCAATAACCGATTCTGGATAAAGGACTGAGGGATACGGCAATAATTAATCAAACTTAAACGTCAGTGCTAAAGTTAACTTTCTCTTGAACTTTAACTTATCCAAAAAATAAAAAATAAAAAAAATAATTATGTTGAACTTTAATGTAGTGAAATTTTCATATGCTGATGCAAGTTTAAGCTAATGCCTCTAGTTATTGCAAGCCAAAAAGTGTCTTTATTTAAAGGAACAACAGGCTTCATGATGGCTCACTCACTCCTTCATCTCATTTGGCTAAAGAAGCGTCTTTGGAAGGTCTTTTGGCTGATTTACACTATAGTCTGCTATGTTTTTTATGTTTTGCATTGGTGTGCTGCTTAGACAGGGGTATGGCTCTGTTTTAGCCTTTTCTTTTTGGTTGTCATAACAACCTACTCCTGGGTATTTTATTACTTCATTTGTATCAATAATATTCAAATCATTCAAGGGAAAAAAAAAAGAAACAGAGAATTGGCTAGAGTAAAGTTTTGAAACCCTCTTTATAAAATTTATTGTAATCAAAACCCGAAACCAAACATAAAGTTTGCAGTTGTACAAGAGAGAAAAAAAGAGAGAACGTGCTAGAGTAGAATATCTAAACCCCTTCATAAAATTAGGCTTTGTCAAGAAAAAGAAAGAGGAATCTATTAACAAAGAGAATCAGTTATAAGAAACGGAAAAAACAAAGTAGTAGTGAGAGTTAGGGTATTCTTGAGGAAAAAACTAGGGCTTTGTTGATAGGAAAAGAGAGAATCTGTAGAGAAGAAATGGGTGCGAGAGAGAATGAGGCTTTTCAATTGCCACTGTGTGATCTTTTATAGTTCTGAATAACAAGTAATAAGCATAAAAAGATTAGGAAAATAAAATTTCTTGATAATTATTATTATTATTATTTTTAAAAAATCTTATTTTATATGTTCTGACACTCATATTATTGAAAAATTTCAAAGAATTCCTCATATTTATACTTTAACCTGAAGCTCCTTTTGATCTGAGGCATGTGTCCACAGTATGTCTACCATTTATTTCAAAAAAGGCAAAGATTCAGACACGAGTATCCTTGTGTCGTATGTAAGTTAGGTGTGTCTGTGGTCCTATGTTGGAAGCGTCTCTTAGGTTGAAACTGTTCATTTGCCTGACCTCAATCTTTGCATGTAATAGAATCACACATGTATTAGGTGATAACTTGAACCTATTTGTACTATAGCAAGAAAACTCTAGCTAAGACAATAGTTGGTTATAAAGTCGCACAAATTATTGGGCGTTATAAAGTCGCACATTATTGGGTGAAGAACATGTTATGCATTTCATAAATTTTTTCATCATTTGGGCAGTATAAACTGCTCATAGTTCATCCACAGTTCTGCATGAACTTTTGGTGATTGGCTTTATGAAAGCCTTAAGACATATATAAAAAAGAGATTTGTTGCCTTTCTTGTACAATTGCAGAATGAGCTCTTGTCATGATCCTAATATTCGGCTGTTTGAGAAGATTACTGAAATCTTTGATTTGTTACTTGATCAAGAAACTTGAGCTAAGAAAACGGAGAGTTGGATAAGAAGTCACACGAAATGTGGGGAAGAAAATGTCCGTATTTTAAGTGCATTGTTTGAAATCTGTAAACTTCTCACATTTCATCCCTGATTTTGCACAATCTTTTGGATTCTCTCAACACGCACTCCAAAAAAAAGTAAATATCCAACCGTTTGTATATTTTCAATGCTAAACTTTGTTAGTCAAAATATGAAAGAGGATTATGAATAGTTGTACTTATTCACCATTGACCTGAAAGACTAAATTTTGGCCCTTTCAATTAGTTTCAATTAGTTTCCATTCCCCTACTCAAAATATCAGCGGCGGAGGTCTAGTCGTTATCTGGAGTGTGGCTTCAAGCATATAGAGACATCTTGAGATCCTGGGTTATTTCTGTAACCATTGAATACAAGCATCTGAAACATTTTGTAATGCCGATAGAATGTTTCAAGTCATTGCTAAAAACTGGTCTTGTAAGCTGATTTTGAATTCGAACTGTGAAGTTGGATTTGATGCCATGTCGTGTTGTTTAGTGCTTTTTCCTGCACACTCGCACATTTATAACTTAAATGAAATATTTGAAGGGGAAGGATATACTTGTGAATATCCCAATTCAGGACATAGACATTGTTTTTGATGACATACATTTGTGGCGTATTGCTTTTGCAGGTGTGTGATGAACTTGAGGATATGATGGAAGAGGGGGGAAATATTGTGGACTACCATGGTTGCGACTTCTTTCCAGAGCGTTGGTTTGATCGGGTGGTGGTGCTTCAAACTGAGAACTCTGTGCTGTATGATCGTTTGACTAAGAGGTACTAGCACTTACCATCTGTGTGATTCCTTTGTGTTCATTATCTTGTTATGTTTTGTTTCTCAATAATTTTCAGCTTAACCTATTAGTGTCTTTAAACTGTTTGTTTTGTCAGAGGTTATGCGGGCTCAAAGCTTACAAACAACATCGAATGTGAAATCTTTCAAGTGTTGCTGGAGGAGGCAAAAGAGAATTATAGAGAAGAAATTGTGGTGGCGTTAAAAAGTGATTCTGTGGATGACATAAACAGGAATGTGGCTACTCTGACTGATTGGGTTAGGAGTTGGTGTCCCCGATCCTAATCAAATCACTGCCAAGGGCTTTTCTTGATCCCATCTGTTGAAGGCATACTCCTTGCTAGATAACCGTTCTTACTGGGACTTGTATGATGCAGTATTGGGTTTCTTTTTTTATTTTATTTTTTTGTGTTTTTTTTTTTTTTTTTATTTTTTTTATTTTTTCGTTTTTGTCCTTCTCAAGAGAACTACTAGATAGCGTGTGAACTTCTTGTTTTCATAAGCATTGCTATGTTCAAGCTCAATGGATATGGCAAAGAATGATTGCTCATATTTAACAATGTGTGTGTGTGTGTTTTTTTTTTTTTTTTTTTTTTTTTAAAAGAACGGATGCTAGAGATGATTTGTATATGATGTGCAAAGAAGATGACCAAAATATATATTAGTTAGGAAGAGTCATAGTTCTCATTGAAGGGTAATAATACCGGGGGAAGGAGAAGACCCAAACTAATATAGGTAGAGCTAGCTGGAAAGAAAATATGAAGACTTTGACTCTGAAGTATTTAGATAAAGCAGAATCAAAAAAATATAATTTATGTAACATGGCCAAGTGGTTGGAGGAAAACTTCGTTTAGTTGAGTAAAATATTTGAGTTGGTACTGCAATTATGTCTATATACCTATATCAATAGGCACTGGGGCAATAACGGGTGGAGAGTTTTCCCTTTTTTAATTTGTGTCCATTTCTGGCCATCTTATCACCTTTGGTTGATTGGATTTGGGGCATCAAAATTAAAATTAGGTTCCATATTCAATGCATGAGAATGGAGACAAGACAGCCCATTTAAAATATATTTTTAAGTTCTTGTCTTACGATCAGTTTTGTTGAAGCTCTTCTAATGCTAAAATAATCATTTTGCCCATAGCAACAAATTGACAGCGTCACAGCAACTATAAAAGTTTGGGATTTGTCTGCCCGAAAATGTTTGAATGGAAGGAACTAGAAGGTAATACTGTAAAACTTCCCTTTTCCTATATTTACTACTATCTGATATGAACATTAATGTTATATTGTTATGTATCTATCGTTTGGGATTTGTATCATAATTCATAAATATACAACCTAGGAAGTAGTGTACTTTTCCTTTTAGTGTTTTCCCTCCAATTTTCTGTCTACCATATTATTTGAACACGCTCCTTTCTGTCACTATGTACGTACAACATACATCACATTCTCTCTCTCTCTCTCTCTATATATTATATAATTGTATGCACACATGTTGTATATGAAGATCGTCTCGTCATCTTCTCTATTAAAAATCCTAAAACCCTGTCGCTTCTTGGGAACCAATTCCACCACCCACCACATGCGAATCGCCGATATCCTAATGGACGCCGACGACGATGACTTCGGCGATTCCACCATCGCCGATATCGCTCACCGGCGAAGAAGGAGTGAGGATAACAGAAACTTCGGGTGTTTGTCACCGTGGTCGATTTTCTCTAGCTGGTTGTCGTGTGCCAAGAAGTCCAAGAGGCAGAGGAGTTTGGTGAAAATTGAGAAACTAGAGAGAGAAAGGAGGAGAGAGAAGGTGGATGGAGAGTTTGGTAGAGAGAGAAAGGAAGAGACCAAGTGTTCGATGAAGGGACAGAATGACGAATCATCTCCTTCGGTCTCCGAGGAGCTGAATGGAGATTGCGGTATTGCTGAGATGTCAGGTGATTATGTTGGTTGTTTAGTATCAGACTTTGTTGTTTTGAATTTGCTTTTGTATTATAATTGATTTGGTATGTGTTTGTCTCTTGTAAAAGACCAACTTGTTAGGTGTGTTTGCATATTGAACATTTGGGGCAAACGTTCAATTTGGTTCTGATACATATAAATATATGCACCCTTTACGAAATGTTGTATGTGTGTATGTTTGAGGTCTTTGAATGCTTGTGTGTGGTGCTTTTTAGATGTGTCTTAAATGGGTCCTTTGTTATTGATTTTACTGATAGGCTTCATTTGCAATTTTCGTTCTCAGTTTGTAATGTATATACTTTGTTGATACAATACTCCCTGTTATTCTTCTCAATAAATCCTTCTCCCAAGTCCCAACTATTTGGGGGTGGTTTACATGGATTATATCTATCATTCTGCATAAACTTGGTATTTTGTTTGGTGAGATTAAAGATCTTATTTTGGACTATTCAAAAGATTGCTGGGAAGTTTTGACAAGGTTTGATTGATTCTTATTGATCAGTTGAAACGAATGATGTCGCTATTTATCAGTTGAACTTTTTCAAATATTAGAGGTGCTTCTGCAAGTTAATAGGGTACTGACCAAAAGAAAGTTGATAGGGTTCATTTACAATTTGTGTGTGTATGTGTTCATGAGCTTTTTGAGAATTTGTTTACATCGTGTTGTCCATTTGCTTAACTGTTTGTTCATGTCCGTATGTGTGGGTATTTATTTTCTAGGCACCTGTGTTTGTTCTTCTCTGCGTTCCTTGCAACCTTACACACCTCAATGTTACCCTCTGGTAAGTAGGATAATATTGAGCTCATTGCGTAATTGCAGCATGAAGGGCAATGCATGCCCATATTTAAACAGTTGGGAAATCTTCACTTTAATTTTGATTGAACTAGGGATACTTGCAAGTATAATGAACTGAATTTTACTCGGGGATGTTAACAAGCACAAGCTTTATCCGAACCAATTGATATGTAGTCAGGTATTAGCTTTTAATTAGCATTTACGGCTTTCTGCCAATATCTGACATCAGTTTCCTGGTTTTCTGTTTTAAATTATTTTATATATCAACTGGCATGTCAATTAGGACACTTCTTTGCTTTGACAATTTTGTATCATAATTTTAGTTCATAGCATCATCTTTTCTTTTTCCAACTTAATTATATCTCTGCATCTTAATAAATTAAATTAAATTATTTAATTTATTATACAGGCCAATATATTAAGGAGACTTCTTTCAACTTGGGGGCTGGATTTGGTCTGATTTATCTTATTGCCACAAGGACAAATGAACTTAGTAAGATGATGGAGTTGCGGACACAGATGGAGACGCTTCTTCAAAATGTTAAAGAGGAATTACAAAACCTAAGAACAAGTATACTCTCAAAAACATCTGATCCTACTGATAATAATGGTTACTCCACCATTGACGCTCAAGAAAGTTTATACACTAATGGAAATGTGTCACTTCAAAACCTTACACCATTGGAAAATATATCAGATTCAGAAACCCCCATGTTAGTCAATCAATCCCTGAATTGCGATACTAGTAGACAAGAAAGACGTATAGAAGAAATGGATCAGCTTGAGGCAGAACTTGAAGTTGAATTAGAACGTTTACAGCTCCACTTGGATACTGAAGCTATGCTGGAAAACTCAAAGCAGCAAAGGATGGAGGTACGTTGCACATGCATCCTTTTTCTTTTTTCCTCCTAGGAGTTGATATTGTGTCTTTTAAACGTAATTCTTTTTGTACAGTATGATTAAACTTTTAAATGTGCATGGATTGAGAAGGGCATGGCCAAATGAAATGGAGATTTGGCTTTATTGAGATCTTGTTAATGTCAATATTAATAATTCCTACCTCTACTACCTCTGTTTCAAGCTTTTTACCAAATTTTTGGCAAATAATACCTGTTTAAAAGTTCAAATATATATTGATTCTCTCTCTCTCTCTATTATGTCACCAGTTTACTCTCCTCTTCTCTCTGTCTCGTTTGGGGAGTGGAGAGGGAGCTAAAGTGACAGCATTAGCTTTATCAAGGGAAACTTTACCCTCAGTTTCAGTAGCACTCGTCATGAAACTAAAGTCCAAACCAAGTCATGTTTGCCCCGCCTTAATACGGAATACCATTTATAGTTGATGACTGATCATAGAACAATGTTTGCTTCATCAAATTACAGGGCATGTTACTTTCTGTTGTGCGCATTAGTTTGGCAAAAAACTGAAAAACTAATGTTCACCCCTTTTGTTGGATTCTCATTTGAGCTATAATCTCATAACATTTATTTATGCAACAATAACAACTTATGAGATCTGCCCTCAATTAATATAGCCTCAAAGCTGCGATATTAATGGTGATCATCCCTTGCTGTTATTTCCATAAGAGCAATATATATGTACAATGTACAAATAAAATTGAACTGTGTAGAAGAAATAGGATTCCAGTTGATCAATCATTTTGAAACAAAACGTGTCCTTCAGTAAACAAATGAAACTAGATGGTCATAGCTTCAATAGCTGCAATATTAAATGGGATCACCCTTGCTGTAGGTGTTTTTCTAGTCTCCTGTTACGCTTCACATTTTTCACCAATTAATACAACATTTAGTTAGGAAAATATCACTATTGCTGTAGGTGTTATTCATTGTTTTGCTCCTGCTAATTATCAACCTGTCCAAGATTGTTTCTCGTTAACTAATCTTTAGTCCTTAT
>JAOTQH010100018.1:0-16214 GCA_025631255.1 Cornus kousa | reverse complement strand
TTATTACCCAATAATGAAAAATAATTTATTCCTTTATTTTTGTACTGAATTTGTAGGAGGCAAGTTCTTTGCAAAATAAGTTAGTTTTTTTTGTTTTTTTTTTTCACCTTTCTTTGTTTTTTTCACAAATTCATATATAATTGACAACAACAAAATACAATTAAATCTTGTAAAAAAAATTAGTATTGCCATCAATATATCTCCGTGTTTTTTTTTTAAAGTTTCGTTTCTCATACACTAATAATTAGTTATATTACCTTCTCAGAAAATATTATGAAATTTTATTTTAAATATAAATAAAATATAAATAATTATATTATTAAATTTAATAATACATTAACTTTCTATTTCTTTGCTAAAAATAGACATCAATAAATACAAATTTATTTATTTATTAGTATTTTAAATTATAAAGGTAAATTTGGTATCTTTAATCGATTTCTTTTCACTTTCATTCTATCCAAAATAATAAATTAATATTTTTTTACAATCTTTTTGAATAAGTTTTCATCCTAACCAAATTCATGCTAGAAAATATTTTTTTTCCATTCACCTTATTTTTCTTTCATTTTCTATTTTTTTTTCTTACTCATTTTCATCTAATCAAATTTAGCCATAAGGCTCTGGTTGCCAGGAAAAAATAATAATAATAAATTAACAATTAATTTTCAATTTTATTAATTAGTACTAAAAACTTAATCAATTCTCAATTAAAAAAAATGTCCTTAAACCTTACCCCTTCAACAGTTGAATTTAACAACTTAATCAATTCACAATTAAAAAATTGTCCTTAAACCTTACCCTTTCAACAGTTGAATTTGCACGCGCACAGGGGTTTGGTGTGGAGTCATTTACTGCCATATTTAGGTCAGTAGGGACAGGTGGTGGGGTGGGTGAGGGAAACGTACTATTGCAAAGGCAAGATAACTGGATAATGCCGAATCTTACAGATATAGATAAACAATATATATATAAATATATATACAAATATATATGGTGTGTATATATAACTCTTTCCCACTTTTCCAACCCACCACCATGTACGTTTCAATCTTCCCAATCCTCCAAAATCTTGAAGATGGCATGTTTGATAGCTTTATTGGAATTCGCAGCGTAAGAGAGTAGCAGAGTTTTGGTACTAGTACTTATTTGTGTTGATTGAGAGTTGCACTGTGCGTTACTGTGTGCATCTATATATATATATATATGCATGTTTGTTTGTTGGGGAGTGAAACTGAGATTAGGGGTGTGTTTGGGAGATCGGTTTGGGAATGGGTTTTTCTTCTTTCAACCAACAAAGCAAGCTTGGGATCATGGATGAGGAAGCTGTTGAAGTTGATTCAGTTTCATCTTCTTCCTCTGAGGTTTTGAGTGTGGTGTCTTCTGAGTCAGATTCAATGGATCAGGAGGTGACTTCCTCGCCGTCCACTTCCATTTCTCCGCCGTCCGGCCAACTTGGGGCTGACCCTTTGCATGACATGTCCTCTCTCCTCCAACAACTTCCCTTCAAGTAATTTCTCTTTCCTTCCCTCTCTGTGTTTGGAAACAAGAATATCTACTTTTCAACATGATTCACGACCATTTAATAATATTTTTATTTTTATTTTAAATATGGAAAAGAAAGAGGAAAGGCTCCCCCCACCAAAAAAAAAATTGAATTCCTTTGTTTGGATGGGAAAGGAAAGTTGCGAGTTTCAAATAAATTTTTTATTTTATATATATATTTGGGAAAAAAAAGTTGATATCACCTTTGTTTAGTAGGAAACTAAAAAGGGTTAATAAATTGATAATTTCCCCTTTTTCCCTCAAAAGCAAAACACACCCACATATCCGCATATCCACAACAATTTCTCGTTTTAAGAGGAGAGATCATGTCATTATTTGGAGTAATGTCACATTATTTTTTTCTTAATAAAGTTCAATAATAGTAATATCCTTTCTAGGTAATTCTTTCCTTTCCTTTCCTTTCCACTTTCCTTTTTCCTCTCTTCCCGTTTAGAGTTAGTTATGCATTGGTACATGTATGCAGTGTGTTGTGATGGACATGATATTTAACCTTTTTTTTTTTGTTTTTTTTTACTCATACACTTAGTTGATTAATTAATTAATATTGGTTTTTTTTTTTTTAGGAGAGGGCTCTCAAAGCATTTCCAAGGGAAGTCACAGTCCTTCACTTCATTGTCAAATGTGAGGTGTTTGGCGGATCTAGCCAAGCCTGAGAACCCCTACAACAAGAGGTTGAAGTCATGCAAAAGCTATGCTGGATTGTTAGATCAGAGCCACAGATCATCACCAAACAACCCTCCAAGGAATAATGTTTCCTCAAGGCTCATCTCAAAGAAGGCATCAAGGGGCTCTTGTTCTTCACTTAGTGCAAAGAGGAATGCTAGTTTCCTTGGAAGCAGACCACCCATCAACGCTACTCCCATGAGATCCACTAGTTCTAGCAACATTTCTAATCAAACCCCTTTGTTTGCTTGAAATGGGTATTTTGGTAATTTCAACAGCTGAGCCAATCTTTGATCTCTGTGTGTGGTACTTTTGTTTGTAATTAATAACCATATCACTTGACAATGTAATTTTCAACTTCTTGCAAGGCAGATTAAAATTCAGCCATTGCTTTGTGGTTGGTTGGTTTTTTATTTTTTATTTTATTTTATTTTTTTTATTTAGGGGTAGCTATTGCTCATGTTGTTTAAGAACCATATGAATTTTATTTATGAATCTTATTTTTTTTAGAAGATTAGTGTTTCAAGTTTTTTTCGCACCTAGTCCCTTATTGTTTGTGTGGCAAACTTGTGGGTGGGTGCAAGAGGTACTGGGTTCGGACTCAAAGCGAATGATATTATATTATGTGGTAGGGTAGATCGTTACAAATGATATGAGACTAATTCAGCCAGAAGTATGGCTAACGAGGACGTTGGGGCTTAGGGGGGTGATAGGGCGGGTGCAAGTGGCATGCTGGGCGAGCTATAGATGCAGGTGAAGTGTGGAGTGGTTTGTTAAAATTAGTATCAAATTGACCCAGTCGGAAGTATAGCCAATGAGGATGTTAGGATAGCCAATGAGGATGTTGGGAAAGGGGAAGGGGGGTGATGGGGTGGGTGTAAGAGGCACACTGGGGTACCACGCTGGGCGAGTTAAAGATGTAGATGGAGTGAGTTGTTGCAAATAGTATCCGACTAACCAAAAGTGTGACCAAATGTTGGATTTCAAAGGTGGTGATGGGGTGGGTGCAAGAGGCACACTGGGCTAGTTACGACCCTTAGTCAATAATAGATTTAAGGTCTTATGTCAATTTTTATTTTTTATTATTTTATTTTTTGAAATGCAAGAATTATAAAAATTAAATCTATTTTTCGGTTGATGGTAGGTGAGCTTCCCCCTCCTAATAACTCCTAACTAGGATAAGGTGGATGCTGGGATAAGGTGGAAGCTGGATCTGATCCTAAATCTCTGATGTAGCCATTAAGACATTTTACCAACTGAATTAATTTGTACCTTCAATGAAAGTTAGTACAAGAAATTACTAAATGATCTTGATCTATTTAATATTTGATGGACTAATTCAATGAAAACCTTCAGATCATGAAACTTTGTAATTTATTAATATACTCTTGTGAGATCATTTTTTCAATCTGAGAATTTATATTTAACTGATCCATCAAATATTAATAGATCAGGACCATCTAATAATTTCTCAAGCTAGTACATTTTTCAGTGAAATTTTATAAGTAGCAAAGCATATTCATGTGAAAGGTGCAAAGACAACTTCAATACCCAAGAAATAGCGAAGAAATCCCAAATCCTTCATTTCAAAATGATATTGTAATTGAGTTTAATTGACTATTAAGAGTATTACTTTCAAAAAAAAAAAAAAAAAAAAGGGGGATAAATTTATTGTCAATATTTCACATAGACTCCTTTAGGTTTCATAATCTCGCCTACCGTCCTGTCAGGTATGAGCCCCACCCGTCCGTTTAGAACAGTTATGGGAGTGGTTAAATGGTTTTGGGGCGGGGAGGGGAACCATGGGAAAAGGTTCCCCTCCCAGTCTCGTTTATATTGATAAATTACAATTTTATTTTTATACTTTATTTTATATTCAATAATATTAGGTATATATATATATTAAGCAAATCCTAGTTTATTCTTTTCTAATAAGTAAATATTCTTTTGTATTATTCTCATTTGAAAACTTCTATATATTATTTTACTGTTTCAACAATAATTTTAGTCTTAAGTTTCAATTGAGAAGTTGAATTTTCTTTTTTTATCTGCATAAGAGAAAAAAATTATAATTATAGTTGAAAATTTGTTTTATTATATGTTTTCGTTAGATTCGTATTACAATTACGAAAATACTCTATAAAACTCACCTTCGCCTTGTCCGCGCCTCGTTTCATAAACTGTTTTCGGATGGGGATGGGGATTTGAGTAACTATTCTAAATGGGGATGACGTTTCCCACCCCAAATCACCCATTGCCATCTTTAGTCTCGATAGTCTAACTTGATAATGGTTGTGCATTATTTGACCATTTTGCCCATAAAATATTTGCTGTCATTTTAGGCATTAGAATGACTAAACCGACATCCTATTCATATTCTACTATTGACACCAACAGATTTTATTTGTCTCCATCAAGTGCCAGTCGACACAAAATAATCTTTTAGTAGGAGTAAGTGAGATTATTAACCATATAGAGATTTATGTGAAATATTAATAAATTTCAAAGGAGGTAAGTAAAATTTATCTCCTAAAAAACAAAGAATAGAAATAGGAATATAATTGAAAATTTAATTAGTCCTATGTTGTCTTTGTAAAAAATAAAAATTTGGATCATCAATTTGATTGGAGTAGTGTTGGAAGCTTGGGGACCGTTTGGTGTTGATCACATATTCAATGGTCGGTAACGCTTTAATTGGGGGGACCATTCATTGTTTGGTCCCATAGAAAACAGCATCAAGAATATTTCTCAGGGAGAGGAGTAGCATTTACAGAAGGAACTTTCAAAATCTATCAGCAAGAAAATTGTCTTCTTGCGTATTATAAACAAATAGACAACCAGAAGCTTCCGAGAAAAAACCATATAGACGAACCCCACCTGCGTGTTGCGTTATAATTACTGTCAATTTTTATATTTATTTTTTTTAACCTTCATAATGAAACATTCATTGATTAAGATTTTACTCCACTGTATGTTAAAATAAACTTTTCCAAATCCAAAACAGATAATTTAATTGTTAATTTTTATTTCATATATTAGAGGGTGGAAATTCAAATTTACTTGATTAATTGTCTAGAACAAAACATGCATGATCTCATATATATATATAATAAGAGCATCACACAACTACAGGGTTAGATGCTTCACTCAATATATATTCAGTTATAAGAGTCTTTTTGCTCAACAAGTGAGCTACCGCATAGTTTTTTGCGAGAAATTCACGTCAAGAAAGATCCCAAACACCCTTTAAGAAAAAAAGAAACATCATCAAGAACGACCACAAGAGCTTCAGGCTGCATGATCTCATTATTTTTTACACATGTTCAAGGGATGAATTATGAATTAATGAATTACTTTTAAAAGACCTAACACAATGTTAATAAAAATAATTAAAAAAAAGAAATGAACACTCAAATATAAGATATAATTAATATACCATACATTCATTTTTATTTTTTTATTTTTGACATACTAATAAGCATGGACACAAACGCAGAATTCGAAAAAAATGATAGACAGATACAATTAATATAAATACTCGTTAATGAACCAAAATGAGAGACAGACATTGATGGATGTGTGTCAACAGATGATTTATATAAATACTCGTTAATGAACCAAAAATAGACCCTCTCAACCATTTTACAGACTGGGAAAGTCCACCAACTAGATTTCACTTTATGGGTTACAAATATTCATTTATATATCTAATTATTTTTCTCATTTATACATCTATTGATGAAGACAATTACAAAATTTTAATTAATTTATAATTTTTATATCAAAGTTGTATAAAAAAAGATGAAGTTATTAGAATATTAAAAAAAAAGAAAAATACTATATTATATATAATATATATTTTGCTACTTTATTATTATAAATATGTTTTTATTCATTATATACACGTGTTGAATATCAAATTTTTTATTTTATTTTACAAAAATAAGAGGCAGAATACTTTCATATTATATGTTTATAATGTTATTTCAGACTATTATGTATTTATTTTATATAAAATGAATAATGTAAGATATATTAATCGAGAATTGTGTCTGAAATATTGTGATAAGTTCACGATGATGTATATTTTTTATACATTGAAGAATTAAAAATATTCAATCAATGAATCCTCTGAACTATTTATATTTTAACATTATTTTTTCTTAAAAATTTTAAAAATAATTTTAAAATTATATAAATTGATATATGAAAATGTGTCCGCGTCAGTGTCCGTCTCGTGTTTCTTATCACACCGGCTTCCTTCTGATAAATAAAAAAGCAAGTGCTAAACCAGTCGTCTAACAGCAGCCCGTAATTCACACGACAGAATAATTCCTTCTCAATCACATCTTCCCTGAATTTACATCTCAGCCATAACTGACTCCCTCTCTCTTCCCAAACCTTCATAGTCGATCTCTGCTAATACCATTCTATGGGGACGATAGGTCACAATAATCTCAATGCCAAGCTCGTAAGTCTCACACACAAACACACACATATGTATGTAAGAGTTTTTCATACATATTTCAGTCTTTGACTTCCGACGATGATTTCTCAGGTACTCCTCGGCGACATGGGAGCTGGTAAATCAAGCCTCGTTTTGCGTTTCGTGAAGGGCCAATTCCTTGAATTCCAGGTATCGATCGGTGTCCATGTCCAATTCTTCCAATGAAGTCTATTTTTTTTCTCAGGGTTTTTTACTATCCCCAATTCCATTACTTTTTATAGATTCAGATTTGTGTTAATATATATATATATATATATATGATAATTATCTATCAATGGTTGATATTGATGTGTCGGTGATCGTGATGACAGGAATCGACGATCGGAGCGGCGTTCTTCTCGCAGACGCTGGCCGTGAACGACGCCACGGTGAAGTTCGAGATCTGGGACACTGCCGGCCAAGAGAGGTACCATAGCTTGGCCCCTATGTACTACAGAGGTGCTGCTGCGGCTATTATTGTCTATGACATCACTAGCACGGTTTGATCACTCCCCTTTTTGTATGTATATGTGTAACTGACTTAAAGCTAGTGCCATATTCAATAGTTTGCTTATTTTTTGTTCACATTTTACGGTTGGATCACTTCCCTTTTTGTATGTATATGTCTACATGTATATGAATATGTAACTGACTTAAAGCTAGTGCCATATTCAATAATTTGCTAATTTTTTGTTCACATTTTACGGTTCGATCACTTCCCTTTTAGTATGTATATGTATACATTTATATGAATGTATGTATAATTGACTTAAAGCTACTGACATATTCATTAATTTGCTTATTTTTTGTTCACATTTTGGGGTTCGTTCAGTCTTGTCCTATATCATGAATAATTGTGAAATGGGTAGCTATAGTTTCTGATTTTTAGTGAATAATTTCATGCAAATTCTATTGGGTATATTAGATTTAATGGGTGTTTTGAGAATTATGCGATTGTCTTTTTTCTTATTTTTTGTTTGACTGATTTTGTTTATCTGTTTTTATTTTGAGTTGATTAGGATTCGTTCGAGCGGGCTAAGAAATGGGTGCAAGAACTTCAGAAGCAAGGTACTTAGGATTGAACTTGTCACTTAAATCAATTAGAATATAACAATCAAAGTTGAAAGTCTACAATGCCCAGGGGGTACCGTACCCCCGGGATCCCAGCCGTTGGATGTGGTGGTGGGACTCACCTGATGGATGATCTAACGGCTGAGAGACCCGGCGGGTACGGTACCCCTGGGGTATTGTAGACTTTCTCCAATCAAAGAATGGAAGATGTTTTTTTCTTTTCTTTCTGCATGTGGCGCTTTTCATTCCTGGGAAGATATATAAAAAAAAATCAAAAAATTAAGTAAAGGAATCTGTTGTTGTAAACAATTTAATTTCAATAATACTTTCCAAGAACTACAGACTTGACTATTATCTATTAGTTTATTTATCTATAATTTCCTTTTATCGATGCAATTTCATTTATTCCACAGACTTGACTATTACCTTCTTTTCTTCTGTATAGAAAAGCTTAAATATGGGTGGAATTTTTCTTAGTCGCATGTTACATTTGTGTGACCATCTTGTGCTTGTTGCAGGTAATCCTAACATAGTCATGGCACTTGCTGGCAACAAAGCTGATTTGGAAGATAAGAGGAAAGTGACAGCAGAAGTACGATTTTCCTGGTAGTTAGTGTCTTTGGTATTCATGCATATTGCATAGTTCGAGGATTATTTGGGACTTGATGATGCATATTGCATAGGTCTAGTTCTTCAGGGGCATGGAGAGAGAGAGAGGGATTGAATTATCATTGCTACTACTGGATTCTAGGCTTTCCTTTCCTAGAACTACCTCAACTGGGTCTGACTGCTGACTAGCCTTTTTGAGTCATAAAATGGCTGTAAATTGTAAACTGTTTAGGGGTGGCAATTTCTAAATTGACACACCAGCTCAATCAAGAACTCTTCCAGTGGAGCGAGTTGGGGTTTACCTTATAACAAGTGTTTATACTGTAAGGTCAACCGGAACCTTTTGTGACTCACATGAACCCGACAACCTAATAGGTTTATAAACCTGTCTACCCAATCTACGCCCGCCTATTTTCAAACAGGTTTGGTTGATCATATTACGTTGCTTAACATGCTATATTTAATCCTCTGACCCATAGAGCTGTCTAGAACTGTCAAGTCTCTAATTTGATTTGCTGATTTGATAGTTTGGAGAGAGCGACAGAGTAACTCAATAGTTCTTTGCAAGTACTGCAAATTTCCACAAGGGTTTTAGGTAGTACAGTTCAACTATTAGCTATCCGTTTCCCTTTTCTAAGGCTATCAAAATGCATTGATTAAGGGTAGATGGTTTGTTGTCAATATGCATTGATAAGAGCGGATGATTTAGGTTTAAATTCACATTACTAATTATTAGATGACTCAGCCAACAGGTCCAAGACAATTGCAAGCAGGAGAAAGTTTAAAATACTCTTTCAATCTTGGGGATAAGAGAGTCTAACTAAACTTAGTCACCTTGAGGTTCTTATTGCAGTATATAAAATTGTGATAATGTTTCTTTGCCTCTCAAATTATCAAAATATTTATGTAATTGATTAATCATTATGTTTTAAATTTTCATTGCCATTTTGCTTTTGGAATCACTCTTTTGTTAAGTAAATATATATTTTTTTACCAAGTTACCACAAGAAACAAGTACATATTAGTTCATTCTTACATGTTCAATTTAATCAGCTCTAAGAATTGTAATTTAATAGATATGTATGTAACGTGTATCTACTAAATCGCTTTGCAGGAGGCACGTTTATATGCTGAAGAAAATGGTCTTTTTTTCAAGGAGACATCTGCCAAAACTGCTGTTAATGTCAATGATATTTTCTATGAAATAGGTGAGTTTCTAAATTTCTTTGCTGCTAAATGGACATGATTGTATGATGTTGGCTATTGACCACCAAAATTTGGAACTTGACATGACGTACTAATTTGCCACTTTTTGTTACTTTTCCATTTTTTTTCCTTCCCTCTATTTATAGATATTTTCTTCTTAGATGAATATTTAATTTATTTTTTTTATATTTACTAGTTTGCTTTTGTTGTTGCCAAGATAGTGCTGGATATTGAGTTTTCCTCCATTAGAGAAGATAATATCTTATGCAAAATTTTCTTCCCATCACAAAGGAGATTATTCTCTGCTGTCATGCATTCAAGTCTGGTAGGAGATTTGTTTCGCCAACAGCTATGGTTTTAAGTGTGTTAATAATACAATGATAGTGTTTATGGTTTGAAAATGTTGATCTGGCATCTCCTGGTCCATGACATCAGGTGATTTTATTGTTTAGACAGTACCTCTTTATTGAAATAGGATTTTCCTCATTTGAGAATGTACCTCTAATTATGAAAAGGAGTGATAGCACTGACAGAGGTAAAAAGTTTTATTATTTTACTGTTGATGCTTCAAATGTATAACCAAAAAAAAAAAAAAAAAAAATCAATCTCTTTCTCTTGATCTTTTTCTCTCTATGTATGTGGGATAAAATTTCATTGGTTAAAAATCGACTATACTTAGAAGAAAAAAAAAAACTTCATGTCTCATTTGAGAACTTTGCTTACTGTGGTAGTTCTGTGTAATATCTGTGATGAAACCACGATCCTTGTCATGGAAATAAACATTATATGTTATGCATTCATTTGATGGGTACTACAAAATTTTGCACCTTTTATCACTTTTGAAATGACATATGTTTATTTTACATTAGAGTTTTCACATTGTGTATATGGGCTAGCTTTAGAGTGAGGTGTTTATTGAATACCTTAAGGCTCTTTAAATCAAGTTGTTTCATTAAGTGTAAGCCTTGCATGTCATTTGTAGTACTCGCCTCCTAAATTTTATCATTTATATTTTATATGTGTTGCTGTAATGAAATTTAGAAACTGGAAAGTTTAGCCTTTGCCGTGAACTTGTGAAGTGAGAGCCTTGCTCTTGCCATGCCTTGGAGGGTGAAACACATTAAATGTGCTTTTTGCCTTCATAACTCTTTATGACATAATGATATAAAAATGTAAAAAACTGACACTATATGGAACATGCTATTACAACTATATCCACATTTTTTAATTCCTATGATTTAAATAATTATGGAATATTTTTAGCCATGAAGAAAATTACTACTTCAGCCATATTGTTTCAAGTTTTGATGAAGTTAACCATGTACAATGAAATTTCTGTATCACATATTGATGGAACTTTATTTCATGTATATGGTTTTTTGATACATTGAGATAACAATATTTTTAATTGATTGAGGGTAACACAAATTAAGTTTGCCCTAATCCCTTCTTTTCCTCTTCTTCTCTCTTTCGCTTCTCCTTTTTTCCCCTCTTTCTATCCTACATGGAACAAAGCCTGGGTGGAAACTCTATGTTCTGACAAATTATTTTCGTTGCTTGATTTTTCCCTGGTGCATACTTCAACAATTAAAGTGGGGGCATGAGCTTTTCCCCTCCTATGTCATTCTTCAACGATTTAAAACATATGGATTTTTCTCATTTTTCTGTTTTTTGGCTACACAAAGTTACTAAACTGAAAACAGTGGTTGAGAAGTTCATATGAATAAATCAATTTATTAGCCGAGCAAATCTGATTGAATAGTTTTCTCTCATCTTTTTGGTATGGTGGCATTTAAGGGCCTGATTTTTAATGCAATGCCTGAACTTGACTGCAACCTTAGCTTAGCTAGTCTAGAGCTGACTTATTGTTTTCTATATGGGTCGATAGTCCATCAATTTTTTTTGCTGATTGAGACAAACCCCATCTTTTTGGCTGGCCGGTGAGCTAAGTTTAGGTGCTGACCAGGTTTCAGAATTTTAGGTGGAAGAAATATTTTAGATCACTTCCATTAATCTTCATGCTGCCTGCTGTTCCTGATAATATTGTGAACTTTGAAAAACTGTTGATTTCTTACTTTCTTCATACAAGGTCATAGCTAGGCACGATGTTTAAGTTGTTTTAAACTTTATATGAATGGACTGATTATACTTGCAATATCTTTTTGTGTTCTTGATATGATGCCTGCTGTTCCTGATAATATTGTGAACTCTGAAAAACTGTTGATTTCTTACTTTCTTCATACAAGGTCATAGCTAGACACAATGTTAAACTTTATATGAATGGACTGATCATACTAACAATATCTTTTGTGTTCTTGATATGATTTCTATTAGTTTTTGTGATTCTTGTTTGGTTTGATACATTGTATTGTGCTTATAACCTGGAACTTTGGATCATTGTTGTGGTGCAAGCAGCAAAGAGGTTGCCTAGAGCTCAGCCTGCTCAAAATCCAGCAGGGATGGTTCTTGTGGACAGACCAGCAGAAGGATCCCGAGCTGCATCATGCTGTGCATGAGTAATCACTTACGCTATCTGTAAATGCTTATATCTATATGTGCATTCCCACTGCTTTTTAAAATTATTCCTTGCTAGTCATTGTGCTGTAGTGGTAGTTATTTTTCAAATTGAAGCAAGTAACTGAAAGTGATGCATATTAGGAAATACTGTTTTCAGCAACAGGATTATAAATATATCTCTTTGCATTGAAAGCGGAAGTGCCAGAGGGGGCTCAACCAAGTACTTTGGAAGTATACAAAATCAATCTAGACTCCCCGACATGCAAACTAATTACCAAACAATCTACAAAAATATTGATATGTTCTAGAAATTTCAAGACGTAGAGAAGAAAGATTGTCTATTATTATTTTTAAGTATAGACATTTTCTCCTCTGTTCCCTCAAAAATGGAGCAGAATGAAGAGAATGAAGTTACCTGGATTTACGGATTATATGGTTGTTGAAGAGAGGTGTTGTGTTTCAACCAGGCACAGACCTAGTATTATTTCTATACATCTATACAATTGTTTTATCTTCTGGAAAAGAATTTTTTTTTAGTATAGGCATATCTAAACCTCAGAAGATCTCCCTAGTTCCTCCATACACACTCCATAAAGCATAAAGAGGCGACCTGCCAAGCTTGTCAAACCTCGTTGCTAGTGCGCTTCCTACCTAATAAGCAAGAAGGCAAGAAGACTTTCCCTGAGGCAGGCAAAACTCATGTCACATCATCCAGAAAGAGCAACATGCACCATCATAATTCTTGTGTCGCTTCACAATGAAGATGATTGGTAGTATCTTCAACTTTCTTTGGCATATGATACCAATTGTGAATCATCTTTTCCCTATTTCACCCATTATTCCTGGTTATAACTGCAACCAAAGCAGTGGAAAGAACTCTCTATGGGAATTGGGCAACCACCTCCATATAGCAGCCTGTGGAAAGAACTAATCCAAATCGACCAAACTTGTCAGAGATCTATCTCATTAAATCCTCCCTTCCCTCTCACACTTCTGTACAAAATAATATCCAAGAAAGCGTCCATAGAATCTAAATGCTGCCAGGCCTCCCAATCCTGAAGGGCTCTGGAAAAGTTGGCTCCCAAACCACGCTGCTCTCGGTAAATCTAACAGTCTGGTATCAGGGCTGCCCTCTTTGAGACTGCAAAAACGATGAATGATGATTTTAGAATAATATCACTGCACCATAGATCATGCGAGAATTTTATCCTATTACCACCCCCCACGACAAATCCAATGAACTTAGAGAAGTCCCTCCACACTTTTCTACCATTCTTCCAAAGGTCAATTCCATATGAGCAACTGACTCCTTGGATGTCTAAGCTTGTTCCATCCTTGGATTTCCCACTACTTAATGAAGTGTTCTTGCTATGAAAAAGAAAACAAGGAATTGTTGTTGCCAAACATGCAATCCCACGTGTTGCGTTCATGTATTTACTGATTTTCGTGCTGAACATTTTGTCTTATTTGGTTATCCATTGCATTTTACAATAGTGTATGCAGTATGCTTGTACCAATATGAAGTGTGAACAAGCAACCTCTTGTTTAGAACATGGGGAGACACGGCTCAATGAGCACTTAAAACTCACAAAATTCATGGTTGGGTTAGTTGAATAGGGTGCTGTGTTATATAGTCTAGCTAGGAGTAGGTATGTGAAGTAGGAAAAGAATGGCATGAATACAACTAAATAATTGATGCCTTGCACCTCTCTGCTGACCTGAAATCATAAATTTCTTTTAGATTTCCCAACAATGTTGTTGATGGACTAACCAAAGGAATGTTATATCAGTATGTTGTCTATAAATATAATTGTAATGTTGTGGCCCGAATTTGGTTTTGGGTCGCAACATGCCTAAACCCACCAAAGCTCTGGGGCTGCCCCCGAAGTAAATTTTTGACCCATTTTTTCCTTGTGGGTTGTGGACACTATTTAGTACTCTCTTGTAGCCAGGGCGTTGGAGTGGGATATTGAGAGACTGAAAATTGCAGAGAAGAGAGTGAGAGGAAGAGTTAGGGTTTGGGGGTTGAAACTTGTAATCTCCACATTTTCGCATAGTGAATTCCTTCTCCGGATCTTCACCGTGGATGTAGGCTTCACTGAACCACGTAAATCTTTGAACTCAGAAGATCCACACTTACTCTTACTTATTGAACTGTCTGAAGCGTGGTCCGCTGATGCGGTGTAATGGAAGCGGGCCCGTACCGTAACAAATTCACACTTGCTTATACTTACCTCTCTGAGAAAGGGGCCTAACAATTTGAAAAATTGCTAGGTCTGAAAGCTTGAAACAATAACTATGAACTATTCTTATAGATCTACGAAGAAATGACATGTTTAAGTTAAATCTAAACAAATAAATAAATAAAAAAGCAAAAAATATTGAAACTCACCGATTATTCCAAACTTTGGAAGTCCAACATTCAATCTTTGAGCTTAAATCTGGAGTTTTTGATGCAAGATCCGGCCTTTGGAAGCAAGAAGGCCACACCACTTCCCATTCGATTTGGGTGTGTTAAGCATGCCACCGACATTCATCGTGAGCCAGGATCGAACTCTTCGTGAGATTCATAGTTGCATTACTCATAGCTTGTTTTTGAAGTGAAAAAAGTGTAGCGTAAAATTTTCTGCTGTTGTTTTTAATACAGGAAGGGGCTTGTGCTCACAAGTAATTATTAAATTCTATATATCTTCTTCCTGCATGGGGTTGTAATATGCCGGATACTGGATCTTGTGCAGGAATTTTCTCCCAGCCGCTATAAACAGCAGGAGTTAAAGTGCAGAGAACTCGTGGAAATCAGCAGATTCTTTGTCCGGAAAATTTTCGAGGGGTCATCCGCGGTTACTTTGCCCCGTTTGATAATTAATTGCTGAATCATGTAAATGGTTATGCTTTCTGTAGATGGATTAACCGGATTGATATATAAAGCCTTGTGATAATTTCATTATCATTCATGTATGGAATTGTAAACGCTTGACCTTATTGAATTTGCACAAGATTTCACCCACCATCTCTTATCTCTAAAACTGATCTTTACACTCAAGTTGATATATCATGAAATGAGCTTGTTGGAGTAGTTTCAGAACATTTTCAGCTGATGCATGTTTTTGAACTGTTTTCTTGGACAAAAATCACAATAGACAAAACAAAACGAAACAAATGAACTTGAAGAGGGGGGTGTGTGTTTTCTCAATCTTGGCAAATAACACAAGCACCCCCTTGCCCTTTTGAGAATTTGAACGGTCGATTTTGTCTTGAAGCTCGCCCTTTTGAGAACTTGAACCGTTGATCTTGTCTTATGCTCGCCCTTTTGAGAACTTGAACTGCAGTTTTTGTCTTGATGCTTCCATTTTGTGTCTTCGGTAGGAAAATGCCATAAAGATACTGTATTGATGAGCTTCCAATGAATGGACTGTTCACCTTCCTCTTGGTATTTTAAATTCAGTAAAGATTGACAATGAATTAAGTAGTACCATATACGTATTAGCAATAACTTATGTAGTACCATATACTTAGTATGTGTTTGTGTTCATTTTTGTTTTCTTCGTGAATCTAGGGTTGGAATCTTCCGTTTTAATATGTGCCTTTATTAGGGTTTTCATACTCAAATGAGTTTGCAGATGTAATTACTAATTGCAAAGATGCGAAATTGAAGAGCTTGTACATTACAAACAAAATGATGACCCGGACTTCTCAAAACAACATAAACGTGTGCTAACCGAGTAATGCTACCAAGCCTACCATTAGGTCGACCTTATACTAATTGTTATGAACTCTTTGTCTAATTTTGTCGTGATCATCTACAAATACTGAGACTTAAAAAAAATTATATGGAGATTATACTATCAAATTTTCATAAATTACATGAATTCGTAAAACTTTTATATAATCTTTCTTTTGACATTATTTGATCAAATTAAACTATCATTCTCGACAAACGTCTAGTATAATTTTATATGAATTTAATTTAATTTAATTTAATTTTTTTTTTTAGAGTGAGATCATTTTAGTATTATGTGGTGATATAATTTTTGAGCTATTTTTTATGTTCAAAATTTGTTATTATCATCGATGATAGAGGTGTCAGGTATTTTAG
>JAOTQH010099909.1:0-16214 GCA_025631255.1 Cornus kousa | reverse complement strand
TGCTCATTTCCTACGAGTAGCTTTATGTTACTCACCCCTACGATACTGGGGCATATTTCAGGTACAAGAGTTGAAGTTGAGACTCCTATCATATTTGGATGACTTGTGAAGTTGAAGACTTCTCATTTTGGTGAAGATAGGCTTGAAGTGCTAATGTAGCTTATTTGTCAAAACATGTATTTTTTATTCTAATTATGTAAAGTGTACTTAAGTGCACTCTTTTGAATGTATTTGACGTGTATGACATGAGGCCAAGGGCCAAAGACTTTATATTTCAAGTGTAGGTATCCAAGTTGCAAGTTTTGGTATAAAATGTGAAATTTATCAACTTTTGAGGTTTGAAGTATCAAATTTTGTAAATGGGATGTAAGGAGGCCGTAGGCCATTGCAACATGTTCCAAATATCAGATTACACTTGCGCGCATGTTCACAATGTCACACACTTGCATACTTTGAGTTTTGATCATGCCATAGGGGGGATTCAAAGTCAAGTTTCAGAAAATGTGCATAGCAGGTCCATCCTTGCAATTTCATGTCATTTTGGTCGACCGAAATGCCACTTCGGTCGACCGAACCTCTTTGGGTTTGATTGAGCTTCAATTCTAGTAGGTTTTTGCACTGTTCAGGCTCATTTCGGTCGACCGATACTCTATTTCGGTCTACCGAAGCAATAGAAAGTTTTTATACTTGATTTTTCAGCTTTCAACATTCCCCATTTCGGTAGACCAATGGGTCATTTCGGTCTACCGAAATGGCCTTTCCCGAGCCTTGTCTCTGTTGTGTTTTAGCACTGTTGCTCCAACTTCAAATGGCCATAACTCTTTCATTTTAAATCCAAATGGGGTGATACTTGAGCCTAAATTCATGATCTTGAAGTAAGCTTTCCAATGACACTAACCATGCATTAAAATTCTAATAGTAGTAAGAGTTATGTATGTTTTAGTGGGAAGGTGTCAGTTTTCGCTTAAACCGGAAAAGGGCATTTTATGGGATTTTTGTCCAATATTCATGGAACCTCTTGGAAAGTCTTGAAATGATTAAGTTAGGTTGCTTACACCTTATTTGACTTGTTTAGAGTCAAGTTTCCCTCTTTTACTATGACTTGACCGTTTTACCCCTTGGTTGAGGTTTTAGCCCGTTTCGACCTTTTGTTTTCGCTTTCTAACTCTTTGAGTTTCGTGACTTCATGGAAGGTCACTTTGGTGTCTTGGTGGTGGTCTATACCTCTATGGATCTTGATTCATCTTTTGCTTTCGCATCTCGGATCCGTTATCGGGTCATTTCTTCCGGTTCATCGTTGACGCACTGGCCTAAAAATCAGGATCGTCACACTCATTTTTTGTTTGGTTTGATGAAATGAATAGTAGAAATGATAAATGTAGTGACACATTCTTTTTGTTAAGGGAAAAAGAATTTTTATATTATTTTTACTAATATACCCTCATTATATAAAATTACAAAAATATATTCATTCCAAATTATGCAACAATAAGGTTAAAAATGAAAATTAAAAGATAAATTGTTGGTTATTATACTGTTTTCTCTCTCATATTCCCCTTATTTTAGGTGGATGGAAAATTACGAAGGAAAGAGGGATGAAACATCCTCCCTGCTTCCTTTCCCTTTTCCCTTTCTTTCAACCAAACACAAAAACTTTGTTTTTATCGCCCCTCTTGTCCATCCTTCCAACCAAACATAAAATAAAGAAACTTGAACTCTCGTCTTACTTGAGACGCAGAGAAAATGTCAACAAAGACTAGATTTCTATTGAATCAATGTTATATCTGCTCTTTCTGTTGCTGATATTACACTGATCTCATTTGCCTGGTTCCTAATATATATATATATATATATATAGCAATTAACATGCTTAATGTTGATGATCATACTATAGCAAATTTTTTTTTTTTTTGCTTTCTTGTATAGTAGTGGATGTGGTATTAGAGATGAGGTTTAGTTGAGGGGTATGCTTTTGTAAAAGATGAATCTGTCCGTTTAGTGCCTTTTAAAACGTTAGCACAAAAATTTTACAGGAATAACACAATTATTTTTGATTAGTCAATGCAACAATTACATAAATATGTTAAAATTTTAATTTAATAATATTATAAAGTTACATAATTCGATATAATATGTTATATAAATATTGAATTTGGTGATAAAACTATTGTATTGTGAACTAGCATGTGGCATTACTGACGCATAGCTGTATTGGATGAGTGCTGGTCTCCTAAACATTCAGTTCCCCAGTGTGTGCGTGCGTGCGTGCGTGCGTGCATATATATATATATATATATGGATGTCTCTTTGACTCGGCCAGTTTGACACACTCTATGGGGTCTTGGTACAAAAAGGCAACCAACACATGCGGAGAAGAGCACAACAAAATAGATAAAATCAATCTTATTTCTCAAATAGCATATATGTTAGTTAGCTTATGTTAATCAAAATTTATTCTAGAATCTTAAGTTGTTACCGAATTAATAAATTTATTTAATTAAACTTAATTATTAATTTATATGCGTTGCTGCTAGGGACTGAACTTCAAACTAATTTCGGCGAAGAAAATCACTATTATTACAAGCATTTCAATATATATTTGTGTATATATACCAGAAAAATGTCGTCATCATCACATCAAGTTGTATCCATGTTGTCCTGATCAAGTTGTATAATATATATGTTCCAATATTATATTCGTTTTACGGTAAATTAAAATTATATATATATATATATATATATATATATATATTGTCTAAATATTCTGTCCTCCTCCAACTTGCAAATGACTAATAAAAATGATCTGGATGTGCTATAAGAATTTGGATGCGTCCACGTCTCTAATTATTTGAACTCATGATTAATAACTATAATATGCTGAATTATGTTATTTATGTTTTAGAGTAGTGATATTTGGGCTGAAAAGTTAGAATTGCTTAACTGAATATATTTGGTTTTGGTCATTAAAATCAAATACATTTGGTTTTGATTATTAATGCAGTCGAGAGTTGGACAAAATTCCTAAACATATTGCTTTTAATTGGTCAATGTATATTAAATATTAGAAAGTAGGCCCATATATTACTGCTCATTAAAAATGAGAGAACTTGGTGAGAGAAAGTGATAAGAAAATTAAAATAAAGGTTAGAAGTAATTAAAGAAATAAGAGCTCCAAAGTTTTCTCATAAAGTAAGCAAAACTTTTGCTTTGAAATATTTAATAACTGGTTAATTTACATAATAATATATTCAAGTTTTGCCTACTGCAATCAAGTTTTTCTTTAGTAGCTTGGCCTTGTTGGCATTCTTAGGCTTCTTTGCATTTTTTGACAGATCGAATGTATACTATATAAAAATCTCAATTTTGATCCACTACTTAAAAAAATTGACCAAAGTTAATTACTATTCTATCAACTTATTTATCATCTAAATAGTGACAACTATTAGATAATCTCTCTCATTTCTTATATTACAATATATATATATATATATATATATCTCCATGCTTTGTATATACTCCCTCCTGTTCCATAAAAAGTGTCACTTTTAGGGAATCGTGACTCTCACAAATTGAACTCTCACAAATTGAACTGACACGGTTCCCTAAACACGACACTTTTTGCGGGACGGGTTTCAGAATTATTTCACTAATTCTCAAATACATAAAAGATTTTGGGCGACCAATATTATCTTCTACAAGAAAAACTAAATAAATAGACAACACGTATGGTGGATGGAAAAAAAAAAATTGGAAGTAAATTCAGTGGTTTAATTTGTTTAAATATGGCCGGTGGTATAAAACAATTGTAGACAATTGATTATGTAGATTTTAAATTATACTATTAGTGAAGTTTACTGCATATATATATATATATATATATATATATATATAATTATAAATATATATATTAGTATACTGGTGATAAATTTAGCTAAGAACTGCAGTTCTCATTGAAACGGACAGAGTGAAAATGGAAAATACAAATTCATGGAAGGTTCCATAGGTCTGATTAAGCATGTACTTTTATTTCCATTTATCGTACCAAACTTTTCTGGACATGTGTTGTGGTTATCAGGAGATAGAAATTTTGACCTAAATTGGCTAAACAAGACTTCTAATAATGCTTCAGAGACAATTTTAAGCTTTGTGCATCTAGAACATATGCATGGTCTTTTCAAATCCTTGTTCTTCGCTTCTGTTTTCAAGTTCATGGAGGCAAGCACAAGTTAATAATATTGTCTCTAATGTAGCTCGAACAATCTTTTTTTCGAAAAAAAAAGCGCGTTAATATACAGATATCAATACGCAGAATGCTTGTGGGGCGCACCATATGCATGCATGATGAGCTCCACAACCGTCATGTCTGCTTCGGCAATTCAATCTTTGGAGACTAGCATTTTCCTGCACCATTTTCGTTAATGCCCGTTAATAAAAATATATAAAAAAGGGTTACTTCACAAAATTCTAGTGCACTTTCATTTTTTTATTTTTTATTTTTTTTCCACTAGTATCAAAAGTTTTTATATAACGATAAATAGTCACAGAACTGTTAGTTGTTGAAATCATAACTGTTAGTTGTCAGTTGAAATTGTCAAAATGTCCTTCCTTTAGTGGTAAAGGGTATTTTTGTCCTTTAAGTTGCAACATTTACTTCAAGGGCATTCTAGTCATTAACAACTTTGAGGCAGAGAGAAAAAGTAACCGATAAAAAAATTCAACTAGCTAGTCAAATATCCAAATACTTGGGAATCTAACAGATCACCCTTGAGCATGATGATCCAGATAGAAGCCTAATCATAAAAATAAAACCTCCAAAGCTTCAGACTTCAGTAATCATCTGAATCAAGTAGCATTTGTTTTATACATGTCTGCGTATGTGTGGTGTGTATATATATATATATGTATATTAATATATAGGTCAATACATAAATGCTGATTTAAGTATTCAACTGAGATTATCTATGCTTTGCTCCGAATTAGCTCGACCTCGTCATTAAAATAAGACACTAAACAACAACTGATTCTTCATGTATCAAATCAACCTTCAATAATAAGTCTACTTTAATTAAGCTTAATATAAAGTATGACGAAACAGATATTAGAAAATAAGAAAAAAGAACTATATATAATTAATGTTATGAAACTATTTTGATCAGTACCCATGAATACGGAAGTCTATGCAATTTTATTGTTTAGACATGAGTTATAATAATTTCTACCCGCTTAATTAAGGAAAGACTAATGATTAATTATTTCATGTGGTACTATATATATATATATATATATATATATATATATTAATATTAGACATGTTGACCTAATTCATATGCAATAATTTAGGAAATTTTTTCAAGTTGTTATAAAACCATAACAGCAGAATGCAATTAAATAAATCCCACATATATTCTAAATTTAGTGGTTTCTATATATTGCTAAACTACAACAATTATATATATATATAGTTACTTAGGTGTGCAAGTAAACCTAAAAGATGATGCTTTACCATTGACAAATGAAGTCTAACCTGCTCCTGAGAAGATTTAACCATTATATTGAGATTATAATACTTAAAAAATAATAATAAAAAATAAAAAGAAAAAAAGAAAAATTGAAAGAAAAAAGAAATATTTCATTATGTGCAAATTGATGACAATTTGTGTGTGCGCGCGCATAGGTCAATGAGTTAAATCTCACACAATGCAAGTCACAAACAATAAAAAAAATATATATCCACAAATGTTTTCATATAATATTTAATTTTTTAGACTATTGACTTGTAGCCATTGGATAACAAATGTGTATATGTCTTTGACATTGGTACATGTGACGAATTTCATTCATATAGGATAAAGATGTGAATAATATTAATGGTAATTATATGACATCATTAAGAAAACGATGTTATATAATTAAAGTTGGTGGCTTATAAATATTTCTTCAATTCTCAAAATGAAAGACAGTGAGTTCAAGTCTCTTTAAAAGTATTATCGGAGTTCTTTCCTTATACAAAAAATAATTAAAAAAAAAATTAAAAAAATTAAAAAAAGTAATAATGAATCATATGATAGCACTCATTTTAATTACTTTACATAAAATGGTCTATCATTTTGCTTTAACACTAAATTTGTAGTGATGCCAACTTAATTTATTGAAATTTTCAGGTTTGACATGATTATAGAGTATTGCTTAATTTCCACATACTGATGGTGGCTTGCGTCGGCATGTCGCTGAATGCCAGTAGACATATAGCAGAGTGCTAATGTATACTACGGAGTATTTTTATAATTAATGTTCTTGAATTCTTAACTCTCTGGCTGTTTTGCCGGGGAAAAAATTATATATATTACAAAGATTTCCTTTTTCATGTAATATAAATATATATATATACGCACACACTTAATTAGGTAAGTTATTTTTTTTAGGTTTTTTTTTTCATAAATATTTTACGGGAACCAAATATCAGGGAAAAAAAAATGAAATTTTTTTTACAAACTTTTGTATAAAATTGGAATGGATAGAATTGGTCGAACACATGCACACTATCAGGAAAAAAAAAAATGAAATTTTTTTTACAAGCTTTTGTATAAAATTGGAATGGATAGAATTGGTCGAACACATGCACACTTATTTGGGAAATTAGATATTTTACCAACTAGGCTTTACCAACTAGGCCAATAAATAATGTTCAAAATTGATCTAATTTCAAAACTTCCAAGTTTTGTTCAAATTTGTGCAGAACGATACTTACTCAAATAACTTCAAATTTGTGCAGAACGATACTTACTCAAATTTGTGAAGCAAGTAGAAAGTAGCTGTCGTGAAAAAAGTGAACATTGATTACCTTAGCATTTCTATCTGGAAATATTTTCTGTAACAAAGCATAAGTATCATTAAAAAAATAAAAATAAAAACCAATTTTAAACTCTTGAAACACTCACCATATATCTAGATGATAGTATGCTCGATCAATGAAAGAAACAAAATTCCAACAATTAAGATTGATACGAGACAGTATAGTATGCTTTTCAATATTCTTTAATGTTTTGAGTGAGATTCACTTCAATGCATTCAAGAGAAATATTTCATTACTTCAATAATGTTTTGACACTTCAACGCATTCAAGAAAAATCTTCCATTAGCAAGTTTATCAATCCTTCAGAGAAAAAATATAAATATTCAACATATACGGTAACATTTATGCTAAAAGTTCAGAAATCAATGGAGGAATTTCAAATTCTCGAATTTGTGATATACCCCACCTGATGTCGTTTACTGATGATTGATCAATCACATAAGGTATCAAAAGAAACGCACACAGAGTTGCGCCCAAATTTACAATGCTGAGGGTAATATAGACCTTTTGTATTAATAAAAAGGAGAAGCACGTTATCATTAATTCAGGATAAGGCATGTGTGTATCACCCACAAGAGTGAAGCAGAGAAACTATTGATAGAAATGGCTGAATCCAGTGTTCCCATATCTGCTTTGGCCTCTCAGATATGCTCAGTTTTCACCCAATCCGATTCGACACCGCCAGCACTTGAAGTGATGGTGGAGGAAATCTCCCGCGCTGCGACTCGCAGAGGCCGAATCTTCGTGTACGGGGTGGGGCGTGAGGGTCTGATGATGAAAGGCCTCTGTATGAGGCTGTTCCATCTCGGCCTCTCCGCCCACTGCGTGTCGGACATGACAACTCCTCCCATCTCCTCCGCGGACCTCCTCATCGTCTCTGCTGGACCCGGCGGCTTCTCCACCGTCAACGCTATATGTGGTGTCGCCCAATCCAACGGTGCACGGATTTTGTTGGTGACTGCTCAGCCCGAGTGTGGATCGTCTGTAGCATACGCCAGTGCAATTGCTTACTTGCCGGCAAAAACTATGGCCGATGATCATGATGATGGTGGAGGTGTTGGGTCAGGAGGAGGAGCTCGGCCGTTGCTTCAGATGGGAAGTTGGTATGAAGGGTCTATGTTTGTGCTATTTGAGATGGTGATTTTCAGATTGGCTGAGGTTTTGGGTGAGAGTCCTGAGGCCATCCGGTCTCGCCACACCAATTTAGAGTGAACTGCTTATTTGATGAGAATTACTATGTATATGTATCTGTCTAAAATTAGACTACAAAGATAAATTGAACTTCAATGCTAATTTAGTAAAAGAGGGATTCCAATTGAAGTTTCAAACTTGTTGGAGGGGCTTTTAGTTTTGCCCCCAATTGGCAGTTTGCCTCTTGTTTGATATATGATGACACTAGACTGATTAATTTTCAAGTTATACACTTGCGTTTGGAAACATTGAATTAGTGTCTTAAATTTGAAATTCAAATAAATTTAATTTAAAATTTGTACTATATTTTTTAGAATCCCAAATTAAAAACTTAATTTGGTGTTTAATTCAAAATTTGTATTATACTTTTTTCAATCCCAAATCCAATTCGATGAGGCCAAACATAGCATTACAAAACAAACTTCTTGTATTGAATTTCAATCTCATTATTGATTCCAATCATCATCCATCCTTCCAATTGAAACCATGCATGGTCCGCCCAGTAGCAATATCACAGTATCGATCGTGATGTAATGGACTCAAGCAAATATCAGTGTAAACTGGCAGAACCGGCCGATTCATAAAAGTATATAACGGTAAAGAGTCACTGGTAGAACCGGCCGATTCATAAAAGTATATAACGGTATCGGACTCTTTACGTCCAACCACGGTTTGATGCTATACTTGCAAAATACATATATGGCACAGTACCTTGTGGACCTTCATGCAGCAACCATACTGAGCAAAATTTTGCCTTCAATTTGTGCCCTCCCAAACATCTCACCAAACAAAGAACCACAAAGAGTCCAAAAAACAATCTCATTTTCACATTCAAGATTTTTCGTTGGAAGTTCTTTGTCCAACTGCTACAAATATCAATATTTCAGAAACAACAATCTTCTTGCAAGAATGAAACTTTTGGCAGGATCAGAGAGTGGTCCCAAACTTTCTCATCGAGATATACAGCTATCGTCGAAAATTCAAAATAGTGACTCAACTAAAAAACAAAAAAAAAAAGGGTACAAGGCTACCTAGCATGATGCTTGATTTTCACCTACCGGAGCTAAAAATTTACTAGCATGATTTTTGGAATATCAAGCCTGTGCAAACACCGCAAACAAAATTTACCAGCAAGCCAGCAGTTACCATCTACTCTTACAGTCTCACTTGTTCAAGCTTATTTATTTTCTAACAGCACAACAGATAAAATACTAACCCCAAAAAGTAGAGAAAAATAAATCATTTTTTTTAAAAAAAAAAAAACAAATAAACCAAAAACAAAACAAAACAAAACAAAAAATTTGTTAAATGTGGGAACCTGAACAATGATCATATATTCATATTAGCCAAGCAAAGAAGTCCGGTAGCAGCCACTTCAAAAAAACCCAATCTGATTTCAACATTCTAACCAAAAAAAAATCTGCCAAAATTTTTGGGAGAATTTTCCCAGTAACAGGCCAACAGAGCAAAAATAAAGCCAAGGAACTCACAAAGAGGAGTACAATATAACACCAACAGCAGAGGAAATCATACGGCTATCCACTGTCCAATGTTAGCAAAGAAGACTATCCCTGGCTATCTGCTCCATTCAAAGTCTGATGATCTGGGATTTGCATTATTCGTACGGCTTGTATTTTCTGGCTTTATAGAATTTGCAAAGTTGTGCCAACCTAATAGGTATGGCACGATGAACTGCAGAGAACAAGTCGAATTATATAAGACAAGGCAAGAATGTTGGATCCACATAAACAATATTGATAATAAGGACGAGTTAATTGCATAAAACTCTGCTGAACTACAAAAAATTTGTACGTCTGTACAAAAATTTTAGCGGATAACCACCCTAGAAGACAATATTGTGCAAGACACCCCTTTTACATCAAGATACCGTTAAAAAGTAAATGGTCAAAGCATGAAAAACCCAATTTTCCCTTTTTGTGGATTAATTTCATCAAACCACATGACGTATAAGAAATTTGCATATTTACAGAGGAACATGAAAAGTTTTAACAGTTCAAGGGGTTTTTATGCATCAACCTTAAGGGAAATTTAGTAATTTTCTAGACACATTTAACGGCAACCTAACGGCGGTTAGAATGTTGAATTTATTTGCAAATTTTCAATAGTTCATGTGGTTAGCTTTATTCCTGGAGTAACGTGCAAATTTTTTATAGTTCAAGGAGTTATGTGCAATTAACTTTAACAATGATTAAGGAGAACACAATTCTTACTGCATTAAAAAGAACTAGTTTTTTTTAAAGAACTTGTATCATACATTGAATGCTGAGATGAGGATTGCGAACTCTGCTTTGGAAACAGGGATGTAAATGCTCTCATCCAAATTTAGTAGCTTGTTTTGAACACCTTCAATATATCCAACAGCAACACATCAAATGTTACATGAGAAGTAAAATCTCTCTAAACATTATGACAACATTTAGAGAAAAAAGAGTATTACTGAGATTAAAGAAATGGCCAGAGCCATCTGGGAGGGGCTCCACCTTCAACACCTTCCTCACCTTACCTTCATCACTGCAGAATAAGAACAACAAACTTGATTTCTTGAAATGACAAAACAAGAAGGAAAATGCTATATGAGGGCTCTCTCACATGAACTTATCCCCTCAAACGTTGGATCAGGAGCGTTATGACAACTGTTAAGGGTGCAAGTTCATAGTGACATCACCAAATGATTTTCTAAACAATATTTCTATAGCATGAAGTTTCACTTTTTAGATAGACGTAAAAAGTAACCAATGTTAAGCATATTGAACTACTTAACAACGACATGAATCCATCTATCAACATATATCCAAGTTCGGAAACATATGAGCATGCCACATTTAACAAGCATTCTAAAAATCTTGGGGTTGCCAATTCAAAAAGTCTCCTGTAAGATGGGTAGATGCAACCATGAAGCAACAATATGTATGTCGTAAACTAATGAACTCCAAACAGATTCAACAGACTAAGTATAAGTAAGACCCTCTAATTTCAATATATAGATCCCTGGTAAACATCTTACTTAAATGTATCCAAGGTTTTTAGTGTCAAAGAAATTAAGAAATCCAACTGCAATTTTAAGAATAAAATCCCTTAGACTTGGCCAACAAGAAGAAGTTTACTGAAAGAGTTCAACCCAAGCACCACCAACAATGTGAGAGATGCTAAAACCGCACCAGGTGAGGATTTTCTAAAAACCAGCAAGCTTCTGAAAGAGGTAAAGTCAACTACTATAGTATTAATGCCAAAGGTTTCAAAAGCCTCATATCTCTTGTGGTAACATTTTGTACAAGATCATTTCCAAGGTTTCAGCTAAATGATTGATTTCAGAAGGTTTCACCCAGTGTGATTTCAAGATTTTGTGGGAACAAGAAGGATCTAGCTACCAATGGGCATTAGCTCAAATGGTATGAGCTCTACTCCCCGAAGGGGAGGTTGAGTATCTGACCCCTGCTAGGGGCAATATTGTAGATGTGGGTGCGTTTGCTTAAACTTTTAAAAAAATATATAAAAAAAAAATTAAATAAATAAATAAATGAAGAAGGATCTAGCTCAAGAATTGTTGAGAAATTACAACAAGAATATTGGGAAGCCTGGGATTACTTTAAAAGTGGACTTAGCAAATACTTATAACAACATTAATTCATACTTTATCCTCAGTACAATGAGATTGATGAACTTCCCTGAAACTCATTTCCCGGACTCAGACTTGCATTACAACAGCAATGTTTTTTGTTTCCTTGAACAGAGAGCTGGTTTGTTACTTCAAAGTGTTAAAGGGCTTAGGCAAGTGGACCCCTTGTCCCCTTACCTATTCATATTGGGCATGGAAGGATTACAACAGGTTATTGCTTGTAAATTTCAACAAGAAAGGTAGTTTCAGCTTCTCTGGAGGTGTAAGAAGATCCATCTTACAAATCTCTGCTCTCCAGATTATTTATTGCAATTCTGCCATGGGGGTTCAAAGTCTGATTCCATCCTTTATATTGCTTTGTAATAATTTTTTCAGTAATCGGGCCTCGCCGCTAACTCTTTAAGAACTCATGTGTTCTTGTCTCAGCCGAATGTCATAAGATCACCTCTGATCTTGGATTCTAGGTTGGATCTCCTCCTGTGAGGTACCTTGGTGTTCCTCTTATCTCCTAAATTGAGGGATTTCGACTGCAAAGTGTTAGTTGATAAAGTCACTGAAAAAGTCAAGTAATGAACTAATAGGACTCTTTCTTATGCTGGGAGACTTCGGCTTGATAATTCTGTCATGCAATATGCAAATATATTGGGTACCTTCTTTTATCCTCCCTAAGAAGAGTGTTTGCAAGTATTAACCAGGTGGTTAGAGGTTTGGTACAGAATTAAGCAATGTAAATCTAAGGTAGCTTGGGAAGAGATTACTAAATCAAAGCAAAAAGAAGGTTAGGGATTAAAAAATTAGAAGAATGGAATAGAGCTCTTGATAGTAGACACAATTGGTATCCTTTAAGTGATAAAGGTGATCCAGTATGGTTGGAATGGGTTAAGAACTATCTTGTGAAAGGAAGAAGTTTTTGGGCTATAAAAGCAGTTTTGGGGCTATAAAAGCTTTGTGGACTCGGAGGAGTTTATTACAGATTTGAGACCAAGTTAGACCTCTAATTAAAGTTCAAATCAGAAGTGGTTCCAATACCTCTATATGGTATGATAATCGGCATAATTTTGAGTCCACTGCATCCAAACCTTCATATGATTTTTTTTTTTTTTTTTATAAGTAAAATTTCATTAAAGAAGTGATCAAAGGAGAGCTAGCCCAAAGAACAACTGCACAAGAGGCCCACTATACTCTCAAACCATCCACAAAGTCCCTTCAAGGATTTACAATACCACCCATTAACACGAAAAAATAGAAAACTCAGGATGGAGTGCTCTAACACCCAAATAAGAATCTTCTCTCCATCAAAGAACCTCCTATTCCTCTCTCTGCACAAACTCCACCACAAGCAAAGGAGGGTCTGAGACTTGGTTACCCACTTTACAACCTCTCCAAACCTTAAGCATGCCCATCCTAGAACACCAAATAGAACAAAAAAGACATGGCCCTTCATATAAATTCACCAACAAATACTAAATCAAAGGTTACAGACATAATGGAACCATCTACTCAGACCTGGAAGTGGCTTGAGGATATCTTGATTCAGTCTAGCAATGTTACTGGGAATATGCCTTCCTATCTTACTATTTCTGGAGACGATTTGACTATATGGGCTGGTTCTTCTTCAGGAATTTATTCGGCGGATTCTTTAAGGAAGAAGGCAACAAAAGTCCCTTGGTATAATCTGGTCTGAGGCCATAACACTATTCCCAGACAAGTTCTCTTATGGTGAAGTTCACCAAAAGTTGAATACCTTGGATTAAGATTCACAGATACAATCCTTACTGTGAGCCTTACTGTCATTTATGCAGTTCTTCTGAAAAAACGCAACCATCTATTCTTCTCTTGTGCCCTCTCCTTCAATATATGGAGCCACATAATATCAAAATGTGGTTATTCAGCTCAATACTCTCATCTTGGCCTGAGACTTTAACTGATTTGACTAGAAAATGGAATGGGAAATGCTTGCTAAAAAGAATTGGGAAACTTTGGTTTTGCTGCTTCTGTTTATCAAATTTGGAAGGAAAGGAATAATAGAAGATTCCTTTATAAGTCTAGGTCTAGCACTGTCATTCAATAGGACATTGTTTTTCAGTGAGAACCAAACTGTTGTCTTACATATTAACTGTGAAGCCAAAGCATCAAAACATATGGCCAGTTAGCCAGTTGGATATTACAGAAGCAGTGAATTTCACTTAAAAGCGTATAAGGGCTGGTTTGGTTCATTAGCAATTCGATTCAAGGTTTCCGGCGTTTTGCAGTGCTTGCCGAATATTCCGCTAATGTAGTGACGGCTTCTGCTTATGATGGTTTCCTCTGGAGTGTTATTGCTGATTGGCTTCTTTCTTGCTGCAGATAAGATCCTATGCAGGTTTCCTCTGCTATTCTGTTTCATTTGTTGTTGGGTTTGCTGGTCTGTTTGAATTTGCTTTGTCCTTTTCTTGTGGGCTGTTGAATGCTTGGTTTTCTATAGTTTGGCTAGGTAAAGGAGGTTGCTTTCTTCTCGTATTGTTTGCTGTTTCTTATTGAAATCGAACTTGCAGGAAAATTAAAATAAATAAACAATGATCCTAACCATCTCGCAAAATAAAGATCTATGAGCATATCTACAAGATTTTTATGCTTTAAGTAAAATAAAACCAAAAAAACACTAGAGTTCCAAAAATATCTCAGATGACTGATCAGATGGACCTGATAGCTTAGACCTGAAAAATTACCACCAGATCGTGTCATTCTCAACTCCATATCAACTCAGCCTCTAACATAAATTCTGGGAGCCTCAGAAGGGGAAACATGTTTTTATTACCTATGGCATGATGGTCTTGATAGTCGTTATGCAACAGTTAGCAGCTAATACCATTACGAAACCACCGACACCCATTATAGATCAACCAAAATCATTATATAACATTGATACCCGTTACATAACAGCCATTATGTGTACCAATTTATTGGTGCGTCGGTAACTCTCCAAATCGGTATATAATGGTTGATACTTGATACCCAAAAAGGAATCTCAGTTATTTTAAACAAGTATCCACATATTGAAAAATCATGCTCAGTGTGTATCCATTGTAACTCATTATGAAATTATTAAGTAGTAAGACCTTGAAAGTTCTCCTTATGACTTATGAGTCTAATTAATGATTAGGGCACGTCTAATGATTATGACTGATTTAAAAGAACTGATAATTTAAGTAGGATTTGTTAAATGCATAGGCAAAAACTTGAAGATACACAGTTCATGACTTCGTATAATCATAAAAAACGTATGATGAACAAAAGGAAACGTGATGTTCAAAATTCCTACGCAAATTGGCTCATTTGAAACATGGAACCAGAAGCATTTTTGGTCATACAAGTTTATGTTAGAAAAAAACTGAAAAAAGTTCAAAAAATTTCTGAGAATTACTAAAAAAAGGCGATCCAATTACATAGAACACCCATTTTAGTTCTCTATTCTTGAAAACTGTTTTTAGAGAACTGAAACAAACAGGTGCAATATTGCTCCATATAAAGTTTATCGAAAAGATGATACTAGTACCTTCTCCCTTTATTAGGGTCATGAAAAAATTCGCATGCATCCCTCGCACCTAGACTAATTAGAGTTCCGATTTCAGTCATTGACAATGAAAATACCTGAAAAGTTGCAGAAATAAAACAAAATTTAAGTTCATTTTGGTTTCTCATATCCAAGTCAAAACCCCAAGGGCTGGCAAACTCAATTCCCATTTCCCTCACCCCCACAAATCAAAAGATAAAATAAAATAGATACAATATAATAAAACAAAACCCAAACTTCATGCAGCTTAGTTTACCATATTGAACTTTGGAAGGTAAAAATTTTAGTTTGCTCTACCCCTCGTATATTTTCATTGTAACGCAAAAATTTAAGTTCGGTCTACCTCATATATATTTTCACTGAAGCTACAGGCATTGCCATTAACAATAGAACAATTTATGATTGTATTACTGGCATAATGCCCCAGAAAGACCCGACAGCATAAAATCTGATAATGCATACTGTGACCGAGCAACACATGAAAATTTTGGGCCTCAGCTCATTAAGTAACTAATTCAAGCTTGTTCGCCAATTAATAAACCTAGCTTGAAGGTATGTCCCAAGTTGGTTGCTTAATAAACTAAGCTTGAACAACACCAAGCACATCTCTCATTTAGGCTCGTAAACAGTTGTATAAATGTTGCATAGTTGTAGTGATTAGGTCTTTCGTGAAACTTAAACGAAATATAGTAAAAACAAGTGTTGATGATGTAGGACAGTTTTAGTAGGTTTATATTATTTTTATTTATATATATATATATTTTTAATTTTAGGAAGTTAAATTCTAGGTTTTTAATTTCCTTTTAACATTAGTTTCTTTATATTTGTAGTTTACTTAGGCTGCATTTAGTAACGAGAAACGTTTCTTGTTTTCTGTTGTCAACATCTAAAAAGGCAAAACCGAAAACAAAAATCGCGTTCAATAAAATGTTTTTGTTTTTCTATAATAGAAAACGTTTTCAATTTTTGTGAAGAAAAGA
>JAOTQH010099476.1:0-16228 GCA_025631255.1 Cornus kousa | reverse complement strand
GTATATATATATATATATATTTCTTTTACCTTACTTGAGTAGAGCTAAAACAAGAAATGAAGGCCTTCAGTTTTCTGAAAAGTAGTTTGAAAATTTGTTTGGTTGATATTTTTAAAATATTCTGAAAACTGCTTTAAGAAAATTTCCTATTTCCAAAGAATTGTTTCTTTGTTCTTTGAAAACTGTCATGTTGCTTTTGGGAGCACCGAATAGGTGCTTTGGATTTGGAATTGGAGGAAATTTAGTTCAAAGTTTTAACTAAATTTCTTTCAATTCCAAATCCAAGTGGCGGATTCAGTATGGAAAACATAGCTTTAATGTATTTATTTAAAGGTTTTGAGAAACTGTTTTATGATAACAGAACAAAAAACATAAACGGGTTTAAATTAATTTCTATATTATGTACATATCAGCCAATCAGCCATAACTCCTGGAGATATGTCTGTCAAAACTAACAGAAGAGCTTAGTTGACCATAAGGTGCCATAATATGGGCAATATTGTTAATTAAACTTCCCAAGCTTTCCCTTCATGGATGATCATTTAAAATCAGACTTCTTGCAATATTATATCTTTCTAACCACCGCAAGATTTGAATCAACAGCCTTTTTCAGTCCTTTTTTTAAGTTTTGGGTTGCCCATGAGAGATAGCAAATTACGAAACTTAAATTGTATTACATTAATGTTCTTTAATGATTCCCCTGATCCTTCTTATGTTGCTCACTAAGGCCCCCATCTGTGTTAATTCACTCATTGTTGGGGAGGAAGTTTTTCCCACTTGCATTGAATGTTGAAATAGGACTATTACCCCATTTGTCACAGAACTCTCTCAAACGAGGATGTTGGTGAAACCTTCTTTCAGAAGGCTAACATATGGACTCCTAGGTTTGAGAACATGGGCTCTGTTCTTGTATTTCCAGTTGTTGCCACACGTCAATGTGCTCAAAGTTGCATACAATCAAGGAGTTGGTATCAACTTCACCAATTAACTTCCACTTATCATCAAGATATTTCCTCATTGCCTGATAAGGCAGGATCTTAGCGCATATCCTACTAAGCAATCCATCCATCACATTAGTTCCTCCTCTACCTCTTCATGGGATTCTAGTGGTGGAACAATGTTGAGAAAGTTGAGAGGAAGCACATTTTCTTTTGGTTTGTCCGTTGTGGCGCATTTAGCTAGCAGCTTTTGCCCTATGTTGAATTTGTACATGCCCATTATGCTTATTTCTCGACCAGATGTAAATTTTTAAATTTTGATTTGATGTCCCCACCCCCGGGCCGCGTATTTTTTGATAGGGCAGAAGTCACATTACTCTATTGGTGCTGTCTTGGGCCTGATCACAATTGCTCCTGCCCTGTGATTTCGTTTTCTGTTGAAATGCCACCCTCCTGACGTATCTCTCTCTTGTTTCGTATCCTCTTTAGTCTTCTTGTTATCATACACCTTGCATAGAGCCTGGTTTTGTCTACAGGATCCTTCCATAAACGAAGTTTTTTTCACTGAATACATTCTTTTTGAGGTTTTTTCTCTGCTGTCTCCAGGTCTTCCGTTTCAAGTTCACCTCTCCCAACCTTCATGGCCAAACTGCCACAGATGGGGAATATCTTTCCTCCAACCACAATTCTAACTCACTTGCCAGCATTAATGAGATTATTCCTCTGCTCTCACTAGATGATGATGATCGAGGAGAGGAAGAGTCTCGTAGAGTTGTCATAAGATCTTACTGGAATTACCAAATAAGGTGCAAAAACATCCAAGGACCATAACTGCAATTGTACCTTAGTTATTCGTTAAGGTAACTTTTATTTGTTTTATTTAAAAATATTTCACGGGGTTATTGAAAAATTTACATAATCTTGACATTTATATGCATTGATTGGATTTAATATTTGTTGATGAATGGACTCTTAGATACTTTGATTTGATTATTGCTTTTGTGCTTATTTGGGTGTCAGACAGATGGGGAGGGGAGGGAAGCTTGGGAACACGCAAAGTATTTCAAGAAGGGTTCAATCAAAAACCAAGGATTTAGATGATTCAGATGAGGATTACACAGTGGGAGATGATGAAGAATGCAATGCAACAGATGAGTACTGTTCTTCTTTTGCTGGAGAAGAATCAGAAGAAATTTTAGGTGAATTCGAAGAAGAGGAAGAGGAAGTGAAGATGAGGAAGGTTGCTAGGTCGAAGAGGCAAAAGAGTAATTCTGGAACGAAGGGAATTGGGGTTGAAAAACTGCAGAAGAAAAAAAGGGTTTCATATAATGATGACGATGATGAGGATTATGATGGTGACGATTATGACGATGATGAGGAATTTATGCCAGATGAGATTGATTACGTAGATGATGAAGATGAATTGGTGGCAAAGAAAAAGAAGAATAGGAATGTAGGCAGGCCCGTTTTGAGGGAAAAGAGTTTTGTCAAAGGGCGGAAGAGGAAGAGGAATTCTAAGGTTATGAAAAAAGTCAAAAAACCTATGAGAAAGAAACTAAGGAGGAAGCATGGGTTTGGGAGGAAATCAACTGCTAGTATTGATTTGAAACTCACAGACAACAACATTGATGTGAAAGGAAGGAGTAAGAAAAGTTTCGGGCAGAGAAAAAGGAGATTGAAAGCAAATTCTGATCCGGATTTTAGGAGTTCTGGATCATCTGATTTCGAGTACACCATCTCCGAGGAAGAGAGAGAACAGGTGAGAGAGGCCAGTGAATTCTGCAGAAGTTTAACTACCAGTTTGAAGAGTTCATTTTCATCAAATATATCACAGGGACCCCTTAGTCAGCAACGTCCAGGAAGAAAGGGTAAGGAGAAGGTAAAGGACTTGAAGGATGAAGTAGGAAAGCAAATATGTGGGATTTGTTTGTCAGAAGAAGGGAAGAAGACTATCCAAGGAACAATAAATTGCTGCACTCATTTCTTTTGTTTTGCCTGTATCATGGAGTGGTCAAAGGTGGAATCTCGTTGCCCTTTGTGCAAACAAAGATTTGAGACAATTAGTAAGCCTGCAAGATCAAATACAGGATTTGATTTGAGGACTGTGGTAACACAGGTCCCCGAACGTGATCAGGTAGTCAATTGCTACTATTTTTTTCAAGATCCTTGAAGCATAAACTTGCCCAATTATTTCTCGCTTTGTTTCTTTGTATTTTTTTTTCTCTGCTTTTGTTTGTTCTCTATTATCTTCTTTTTGTTCAAGTTTTTGATTGTTTCTACCTTGTACAGGTCTATCAACCATCTGAGGAAGAACTTAGAGGTTTTCTTGACCCATATGAAAGTGTGATGTGTACTGAATGCCAGCAAGGTGGGGATGATGCTCTGATGTTACTTTGTGATCTCTGTGATTCGCCTGCGCATACATATTGTGTTGGTCTTGGACGTGAAGTACCTGAAGGTAATTGGTATTGCGAAGGCTGTAGATTAACTGCTCTTGGTTTCTCAACTCCACAAGCTCCAAATCCTACAACCGATCAAAGAAGAAGTAACTTGTCTGTTGGCACATCTCCTTTTGACAATGTTGGGGAAAGTTTAGACCCCACTTCCATGTATGTTCCTGATACGTCATTGACTCAAGGAACTGGGCTTTTTTCATCTCCTAGACATCATGATGGAGATCTTGGATCTGCTTCTTCAGTATCTGGAGCAGGGGCATTTACTGTATCGGAAAGACGCAGGATTCAGAGTCATATACACCATCTACTTAATAATAGAATGAACCGATTGGATAGTAGAACCAATGGGACATCAGCTAGACCTTTGGGAAATAATTTTTCTGGCTCTGAGATTGATCAAGGTAGGGAAGTGGCATATCAAGATTCAGTAACATCAGAAAGGGTAGCACCCCCTCACAATTTTTTCGAGGGAAGGTTACAGGATAATCCCACATATTTAGCACAGAATAGGGAACATTCTTGTACAAGATTTAGCAATTCCAGGGCTACATGTACTGATGGTTCTGTCAAGGGGCGATCTGAACTTGGTATCAATGTGGGGATAAATTTAAGATCGGATAATGAGCAACTCCTTCCACACCATAGCAGATCAAGCATTGGGTCTGACGCAGGTGTATCCATGAACCACTTCACTGTGGAGAAAGAACAAGTGCAATCAATGGTTAAAAGTCATTTGAAAAGCTTGTCCAGAGATACGGAGTTAGGTATGTTGAGTTTGCAGTTTCTTCATATACTCATATAGAGTCCTCATTTTCAAAATAAATAATATGGTATAATATAAAATTTTGAACTCTAGTTGTACAGGCAAGGGAAAGTTGTTGCCAGATTATTTAAGATCTGGAAGATCAGATCCTTGTTCTGAATTTGTGAAGTAATTCATGCTGTTAAATGTTGATATTTTTAGGAACTTTATAGGACTTCAACTATATATCATTTCCTTTTTCATTTTGTCTGTCTTTCCATTTTTTTTTTTGGCTGGTGGAAAGGGGATGTATGTTTTAGCATGGGGCTTGGTGATCATTATAGCTTTACGCGATGCACCCTGGTTTACCGAATTATTAATTTTTTTTAGAAATGGTAGAAATTTTGTTTTGTTTTTCTCGTAAACCGTTCCATGAAATTGAAGAAAATGAGCCATTTTTAGGGAACATCAGAATGAAATTTTGTTTTATCTGTTTTTGTTTTCCAGTTAAAACTAAAAGACGAGCATTAATATTGTATACTCAAATGTTCTTGCTGTTCTCAAAAAACATGTTTCAGATAACTCAATTCTGAAACCTTCCCAAATAGGCCCATATATTCTTTGATGCCTGCCTTTTGCTCTTAGTGGTCAGCCTAAATTTTTGTTGGGACGATGATATTTGTTGTATATGAGGAGGGTGTGTGCATGTTTTTGTGTGGCCATGCATTGTGCCCTTGTGGACTGCTGCCTCTTGTCTGTCCCAGGAATTATTCGCATCACGGAGGGTGGCCTCTTTAGATGTTTGCTTGACCATCATTCAAACTCATTCTTGGATGTAATCATATCATTGATGTTAAGAATAGCAATAGGTTTCGACTTTGGTTGCAACTTTATAAATTTTATACAGATCATATGAAGTACCTTTGTTATACTTTTAATTTGGACTGATTTTCTTTCCCTTTGTTACCTAGCCTTGAAGTGCCTACAATTTTCATCGCATACTTGTTTAAACATTTCCATCTTCCATGTTATACTGAAAATGTGGACGATGCCCTTCATTTTTGTTGCAGGCTACAGTACCTTCAAGGACATAGCACGGAGCTCTACACACACAATTTTAGCTGCATGTGGGCTGGACCATCGTGGTAGTGAGGTTTACCCTGTGCAGCCACCGCCAATCTGTAATCATGTTGAACAAACGACAGTTGGGCAGATGAGTCCGATGAAAGGTCACTGCTCAAGTTGTTTTGATTCATTTGCGAGGGATGTAGTGCACGTGATCATGAATTCGAGACTGCCTCCATGCTCTAGGGACTAGGAACCAATGCCGGTGAGTGACCTGTTCAGCAAAACTGTTTTGCATGCCTCCTTTTCCGATAGGATTTTAGACAATATTCTCTAGTCAGATTGTTCATATAGATGATAGACAGTGAACATCAAAGTGCTGTTTACAGTTTTAAGTCATTGTTTAGACTGGCTGTGCACAAATTGTAATATTTCCACTAATAATCTGCTAATTTATTCACACAAATAAATCACTTGGGTAGAACTGTAGTTTATTTTTACCTGATCAGTTTGGTGATCAGTGATTTAGACAGGCTGTGTACAAGTTAAACTTTTATTTTACTATTAACTTTCTGTTTGATTGCTTCTATGAGTATATCATTGACATTTGAACATGTGATGCTTTGTTATATGTTTTTCGAATGTGGAGAATACTTGCCTACTACCCAATAAGAAGAAGGAAGTTCCAAGTAAATAACACCCCACCTGTTCCATATTAAAAATATTATTAAAAGGATATTAGTAGTGGATTCAACCTGTTTTTAATCGGGTTTTATTTCTCTCCTCGGTTAACCAAAATCTAGCCTATTTTAGGCTTTCTACATACATATATATACATACATATATTTATTTCAATACATATAATTCTGATTACTGATTTTCTATAGTTTTAGACTTCCAATAATATGTTAAATATCACTAGTGGTTGAATCGTTATGAGTCAGGCAAGTGTTTCACTGCACCCATCACCATCCGCTCTCCCTCTTCCTCACACACATAAATCTCTGCAATAAAACACCAATACAATTGATTGAGTGGGGGAAAAGAGAGAGAGGGTGGGGAGCAGTGGTGGCAGAGAGGGGTCAGTGGAGAGAGACAGGGAGTGGCAGTGCTGGTGGCGGAAGGGGAGGCACATTAGGGTTTTTCTGGATTGGAGGTTAGGGGGTATTTCAGATTGGTTTTAAATGGTTAACCCGTTAAAAATTGGGATTTCAGATGGGGGGCAAGCATCATCCTTTCCCAATATTTTCAATTACCTTCCCTTTTTGTTTTTTCACACCCTTACGTCGCAATTTAGTAATAATAAAAAGAATAGCGGGTACATGTTTGCTCTTTAGAATAGCCGTTTAGGGAAAAATATATATATATATATATATATACACACACACACTTTCATACATATCTGATTCCAATTTCAAGGTGGTAATTTGGTATTCCCCAACACTTCCCAAAATGACAATATTATCTCCCTCGATGAAATATCAACTTCTGCATTCAGTCAAACCCATCGTATCTTATAGTTGCATGAGAGGATTTGAGCTGTGCAAGAAAACCTCCCATCACCGTTACCAACTTGTTGCCGTCGGAAAAGGAAAAAGAACGTACACAGAATTATCATTATTTATCAAACCCGATATGCAGATGTGCTGGTTTTCGTGTACATTTTTCAGGCTTTTAACAGATAAAAATAACAGAGTTGTTATCCAGTCAGACGCGTAGATGTCGTTCCATATGAAGATAGGTTTTAAGGAAGAAACTCAATACAGAGAGAAGCTGCAAAGACGAGTATCGAAATAAGTTTTTATTATCTTCTCGATTAAGCATGAACTGAAATGAAAATGGAATATGGAGTCAATGACTCCGCCTGGCTACAAAGATTTCACATGCAATATATATTACATTTACTACTACCAGTTATTTCACTCCCTGCTTTAATACATAGGCAGACACTACAAACAAACCGCTTCAGGAGCTCGTGGCTGTAATTAAAGGCCACAACAGCAGCAGCCAATACATATCTTCTTCATAAGTTGTCATCAAGAATGGTGGAAAACAACATTCCCTGAACAAAGTCACATCTCCTTGCCTTTTCTTCCTGATCCTTGATCGATAAGGGAGGTGATTTGGAATTCCTGTCACAAGCCAATATTAGATTCGGAACTAAATAATTCTGAGGTAGTAAAAGCACAACATCAACAGAAACAGTATGAAACCAAAATCCGTTATAACACTACATAATTGCCAGATATACAGAAACCATAATAGCGTGGATGAATTGCCCCATAAAAAGAAGAGAAAAATCATTCAGTAGAAAAAAATATATATTATAACTACAATTTAAAATTTTTTTAAAAAAATGACAATAATTAGATGGTTTAACATGGGTGGCAGAAATGTAGATCGACAGTTCGACACCCCCATGAATTTTCCCATAACGTCTTCCCCTATTACCTAATTTATGATTATCTTTTATCTTTGTGAGTGTCTTTTTCCGTTAGCCGCAAACACACTGTAAGTTCTATCACAAACAAAAATTATTGAAGGTGGGAGTTTACCAATTATCAGAAAGAAAAAAAATGCTAGAGATGATCCAGAGAGTATTTTGCATTTCAAAGATTGATTCTTCCTTTCCATTTGGTTTCCATTCTATTTGATATTTTCTTCATTGGTTGCTTCTTGTTTTACTGTTTATGTATACAGTATTCCCTATGCAACATTTGTTGATAGGTTTCTTGCGTGCAACGCCTGCAAATGCCCCATTTTACATCTTTCACTCCAACTTAGATTTAAAGACCGTAAAAAAAAATTACATATCTCCATACTGTTGTAGCAAGGAGCTATATGCTTGTTTCTACCCATGCGATTTTCCAACTATGATGGGTTTGCACTTTGCAGTGATTTAAAAGCTATGAAATGGATTAGATGCAAACCTTAGACAAAGGTGTGGAGAAACACCAAAAAATGGAACATCCTGCCAACACTTGGAAACATGAAGTAAAATACATAAATGGTTAAAACTGTAAGCCAACCAATAAAAAACAGAATACATTTCAAGCTTACAAGAGAGGACACTAGGATAGAATTGAGAAATAAATACATGTAAGCCAAGCCATCACATTATAAAACAATTCTTTGCTATTAAAGGATTTATATATTTAAGTTACACCCTCTCCAACAACTTAACCTTTTGAAGTAGATGGTATTTAACATGGTATTAGAGCCAAAGGCTCTCGTGTTCAACCCTCACTATCACCTTGATAATTAAAATTGAAACAAGTGTTGGACCAAAAGAAGGCCACAATTGAGGGGGCGTGTTGAAGGATTTATATATTTAGGTTACACCCTCTCTAACAGCTTAAGCTTTTGGAATAGATGGTTTCCACTACTACTACTCATTATGTGCTATTCCACTGCTACTACTCATTAAGTGCTATTTCTTGGAAAAATCTAAAATGATTTTCTTGTCTTGTTAGGTTTTAGCACGTCAATCTGCCTCTTGTTTCTAAAATGATATTCTTGTCTTGTTAGGTTTTAGTACATCAGTCTGCCTCTTATTTTGAGGAAGATATGGACTATTACCTTTTAACAGTCACCTGTATTGCAATCAACAAAGATAAATTCAATCCTTTTAAAGCAAACACACACGCCCCTATTATCCACAATATGTCCCTTTAGGGACTTGAACTTACACTCGGTTTTGGTATGTTTCAACCATTTTTTGGTCGGTGTCAAAAGAATCTACTTCATTCCCAGTAAAAATACAAATTGCAGTTTCAACTATATTAAGTTTCGGCTCACTGAAAAACGGAGATCTTTTGGCAATATTGATTAAAACAAAATGAAATTTTGATCCCCGTGCTTGTATCTAAATATGATGGTTTACTTGTTGTCCAACGACTATGCCTTTCAATCCTTTTAAAGCAAACACACACGCACCTATTATCCACAATATGTCCCTATAGGGACTCAAACTTACACTCCGTTTTGTTATGTTTCAACCATTTTTTGGTCGGTGTCAAAAGAAACTACTTTATTCCCAGTAAAAATACAGGTTGCAGTTTCAACTATATTAAGTTTCAGCTCACTGACAAAACGGAGATCTTTCGGCAATATTGATTAAAACAAAATGAAATTTTGACCCCCATGCCTGTATCTAAATATGATGGTTCACTTGTTGTCCAGCGACTATGCCTTTCTGATCTTAGGCCTTGCATCGCCCTCGGTGGATAAACCTTGCAGAGGAACCCCTAGGTTTTCAGGGCATTGGATTCTCACCAATGTTGGGTTACACAAGCTAACATTCTCGCTTCCGCTTCGTCCACCACTGCTCACGAAGGGTGCTTTCATGTAAGGTGGAATGTTCCCCTCTTATCAGAAAAAAACAAAAAAAAACAAAAAAAAATGGTGGAATGCTCTCCTCTTGATGTGTTTTTACATCCCACAGACTCGGCAGATCGCTTAGCCCTGTTCATTGTTGCCACGATAGCGCTCGATCAGTGAGCTATCACACACTCTTTCAAGGGTGGCTGCTTCTAGGCAAACCTCCTGGAAGAGGATATAACATATCTACTGCAAAATGTTACATGTAACTTGTGTTTTGGTTCTTCTATTGTGTTATGTATAGTCCCTAATAGCACTTTACCACTTATGATGCAAATAGAGAGAGGACAGAGTCTCCTTCCACCAATAAGTACAGAACGCTATTATTCTAATCAATGTCGAAGCCTATATTTCAAAAGGAAAATCTGAAAAAAGCCTTGGAACCGAAAACAGTTCATAAATTGATAAAATACCAAATCATACTGGAAGAAAATTGCTCGAATAAAGGTGTTGTCCTTTTATAATACGATCACTAATGAGACCATAAACTTTGCTAAACAAACCTTTGATGTTCTCACACAAGACAACATTAGCAACACTTTCAATTTCCTAAACTATCACCAAGTATTTTCAGACCTTTATTACTATTTTTACAGACACAAGATTAACTCTTGACTTTTCATTGATAACAAGATACTTTTAAGCACCATTAAATTGTTGGCACCCAATCACCCTTACTTGAAGAAAACTTGTTCCCGAGTTTTAGCACTGACCTGGAGGAAAATTCATAGAATAAAGGTGTTGTCCTTTTATAATACGATCACTACTGACACCAAAAACTTTGCTAAACAAACCTTTGATGTTCTCACACTTTTTTTTCACAAGTAAACTTTGATTTTCTCACATAAGACAACATTAGCAACACTTTCACTTTCCTAAACTATCACCAAATATTTTTAGACCTTTATTACTGTTTTTACAGACACAAGATTAACTCTTAGACTTTTCATTGAAAAAAAGATACTTTTAAGCACCATTAAATTGTTGGCACCCAATCACCCTTTCTTGAAGAAAACTTGTTCCTGGGTTTTAGCACTGACCTGTAGCTCTTCCTTTCTTACCCTCGTGGTATGAATACAAAACTGAAAGCTTAAATGTAAATGTAGGGGTAATGCTACCCAAGTGTTGTGAAAAGTCAGTTTGAGAAACATTTACTCCAATCTTAATGATGATTCCATAGGGTCCAATATTCCTTTTTGTCTAATTCAAAATAAGTGTCAGTTGGAAACCTCTCCTTGCATACGTATTTTTCTTAAAAGCCACGGGCATGCCTTTTATTCTCTACACACTCCGTATCCTTGGCATTTAATTCGTCAATTTTCAACCTATTCTGATCATGGAACTCACTCATTTCATCTGCCACGTTTCCACACTTTATATTGCTCTCCTGGTATAGGGAATAGGGGCTGAAAATGTGTTTATTGTCTTCCATATACAAATAGTTCTTTAATGTTTTAACCAAGTTCACAGCTGATTAATGTGTTTGTTTCATTTCATCTGCCACGTTTCCACACTTTATATTGCTCTCCTGATATGGGGAATAGGGGCTGAAAATGTGTTTATTGTCTTCCATATACAAATAGTTCTCTAATGTTTTAAATAAGTTCACAGCTGACTAATCTGTTTTTGCAGATTCTTAGTATTCTCTCTTTTAATCATGTTGCCTATATTTATGGCTTGAGATGTCTCCTGGGTCTCCAGGTTTCCCCTCAGAGTTGCTTCCTTACACATCCACAGATCCACAAGAAGAACGTATTATGGAAACAAATTTGATACTCCTAGATGCAAACAATCCACTTACTACTGTAAGTAAAAACTGGTACTAGTCCAGTTACTGTTGAAACCTAGATTTTTTAAGGAAGATCTAAAAAGGAGAAACTCTTCAAAGCTAGAGAAAAATTTTAGTGGATGTCGTCCATTTATAATACAATCACTAATGACCTGAAAAGCTTCCTTAACTAGACCTTTAGTGTTTCCAAACAACATTAATAACAACCTTCATAAGCTATCACTTAACCGCTGTCACCGGTCACGGGATAAGAGTTTCTTTTTTTGTTCCAACCAAAAGCCCATGCGACACAAGGGCATTGTACCCCTAACAACAAGATTTTTGCCTGCCTAACTTGGCTTTCACCCGCACTTGGCTTACACACACCCCCACACACTTGCACACTTGTTAACAGGAAAAAAGAACACTTGTAATACTGAGCAAATAATTATGTACAAGGTGGCACTCACAATAGAGCTCCCACTCGCATTGGAGCTTTTCTCACTCATACCATAATTTTACCCATGTCTTAAATATTTTCTACCCTTTCACTTGATTTCTTGTTTGAATCTAGAATTTTTGGTTTATTATTATTATTATTATTTATAAATTTATTTATTTTGATTAATTATATAAAAGAAGATTTTTGGATTTTCTTTTTTCTTTTTCCTGTTTGAATTTAAGAAATTTGGTTTACCTTTCTCAGCCAACCCCAAATAGTTGGAAAGAAGGCTTGGTTGTTGTTGTTGTTGGTTTACCTTTCTTGAACAAAAGCTATGATCAGGCAACCAAATGCAATGAAAGCCACCTTTCTTGGACACAAGTTATCTGGGAGACTGAGCTCTTGAGCTCGGATTGAGGCAGGTCAGGTTAGGTCATGCTTGGGCCTTGGGGGATGGCATTCTTCAGGTTTATTTGGGTTAATCTCTAACCTAAACCAATCCATCGGAATTGCACTAAACTTTGTTTTATGGAACCGAAGTACCATGGTTTTGAACATGCTATCCAAAATGCAAATCACCTGATAACATTAAACTTGGCATACCCATTGAAAGTTAGGTTGATTTGCTCTGGACCTTCCTCAAATCTTCTCCTAAAAACCTCCATTTGATCAAAATTCAGATCTTATTTACGTTCTTCCTTATGAAGAAGAAAACTAATGAAGAAATTGGAAAGAATTTTAGTATCGGTAAATTTAGTCTTATAAATTATGTTTATGTTCATTGTGTAATCAATGTAAACCTGTACAACAAAAAATTTAAGGTTATTCATTATTGGGATGGCTTTATTTACAATACAGAATGTTGGGTGGCTAAAAAACAAAATGTTCATAAAATGAATATGTTTCAAGGCAGATGTTAAGATGGTGTGTGGTACAACAATGAACAACAAAATTAAAATGACTAAAGCTGTGAAACAGTTAAAGCAGCATTTATTAGATAAAATGAGAATAATTTGACTAAGAAGGATGACCACATGCATTAATACCGATTATTGTATTAACGAGGAAGAGTTTTAGGGTAATACTAGGGGAAGCACAAAATTTTAACGTGGATAGAAATGGTAAAGAACAGATGAATATATTGTTGAGAAATAATGTGAGTCAATATTTGAAACCACGGATCAGGGTCATTCGCCCTCTAAATAACAAAATCAACTAACAAACTATGGTTTTTCGTTAATGAGTGAGAACTTAACATACATTATTCAGTTTTCTAGTACAAGATGAATTAGGAAAGTATAGAAGGTTTCACATTCAACGAACAAGGAGGTAAGAAAAAACGTAATTACATACCTTTCTGAAGCATTCTCACTAGAACTTTTATTGATTGAGATTGTTTCAGCCGAAGACTGAGGCTGAAAACTCCCAAAATCATCACCCATAGGTAAAATAAATGATGACAACAATGGATCAGGTGCCACGTTAGCTGAAGAAACTATACGGGAGGACCCTCCAAAGAGGGACTGCAAATTTCCTTCTCGCAGTTCCCTCCTCAACAAAGAAAGTGTTGAATGGGCTCCACCTTTACGGGATTTCCTCTTGCGCTGCATGTAATCTCTAGTTAAGGAGTTCAGAGCATATGGTCGAATCGTCAAAGTGGTCAAATATTCATATGCTTAAGGCATACCACACATAAATATATGTGTGTGTTTGTGTGTGTGTGTGTGTGTGTGTGTGTATCTTTTACTAGAATGTTGGTAGAAAAACATGCAGATATGGAAAACAACTAGATTCATTGCTATAAATTAGTCAGTTGAACTTGACAAGTGTGATATATTTAAGGGTTTTGCAGCAACTTCGGCTGAAAATCAATAGAAGAAAAAAGAGAAGAATTTAGATAGAGATATATACAGGCACATGCGTAAGCATGATAGAGAGCTGCTAATCTTTCCAAAAACTTCACAGTAACTTGTCCTTTCACATAAATGCCAAAAAACCAAAATCATTTTAATCAGGAAAATCATTAAGATTAATAGTTCTGTGTGACAAATGACTAAACATCACATAGAAAGAACGTTTTTGGAAGCAAAGGACATGTTACATGGACAAGAACTATTATTGAAGTGACAAAATGAGCAAACTGATCAGCGATCAGTACAAGCTGTTTTCATGGACTGTCTTGTTCATCCAAGGTACTTGTGTCGGCACAACATTACATGGGCATGGCCACATGGATATGAGACATGTTCAACGCACAAACCCAAATCTCTACATGTAACATTGAAAGCAGAATAGAAAAAGTTCAAATTTGATAAAGAGAAGGATTCCTAATAGAAAAACTCTTGTTCTTTCACCACGTCACATTTAATTTAAATTCTAATTATATTTATCCTTAAATAACAAAACATCAAACATTACAATATTAGATACCTAAATGCGTAGAACATGTCTAGGTATCCATACTCAACTTTTGGACACATTTCAAGCAAATTCCCTGGTTCCTAAAATTTGGGGTTCAGACAAATTCAATACTTGGATACACACACCCTTACCAACAATACATGTACATGAATCCATGTAACAGAAATGCAAGAATCAAAAGCCAAAAACAAAAAATACCAACTAAAAGGATATCTTGAGAATGTTTCCGTGTTGCAGCGTTATATGTGCAACCATGTCAACCCCCACCCTCATTGCACAAACTGGGCACACCTGCAATGAGAAAGCCTTCACTTTTAGCAAGATAAGCTCAAAAAATCAAATCTCCCCAATCAACAAAAACTTTTCATTATACTGCTCAAAAAACAAAAAGACATGTATGCAGTTGCAAAGAAAAACCACAAGCCTCCATATCCTGGCTCACACAAGGTATGATTATACCCCCAAAATCAGTCTTATCCAATAATTGACATAGGAATCTTTGAAACAAAGAAACAATCATAAACACAAGGAAAATATATATATATATATATATATATATATATCCTTTAATGCTTCCACCTGAGACCCAAAAAAAAAAAAAAAGCATTCTGATAAACTTTTATATGGACCGAACCAAGCCCCCAAAAGAAAAATGAAAAAAAAGGAAAAAAAATTGAATATATTTATAAATAAAAATCTAAACTTTGCAAAATTATATAGTGTAAGAAGTGAAAAATGATCATCATGTGACAAAAAAAATAGTAATACCCCATGCTTTGCCTCTACAGGATGCTCGTCGTCAATATGACAACACAATCCGACGATGTCAAAATACTCTGAACAGAACGGGCAAGGAAACTCCTCTCTTATATCATCATCTCCATCAATTTCTTCAAAACCCATGAACATATCTGCATCAAATACAAACCCATTTCAATTAGATCAACAAACACACACATTCGCAAACACATGTTCATCAAAATCCGAAAATGGAAGAATCTGGAGCTCACCAGATCGCGATTGAAGAGCTGATTGGTACCGCTTTGAGGCATAAGACAGACGAGCACTCCACGAATCAGCGTCCATGATTTTGTTCGATCGACAATCCGAGAGAGAAAATCAAAGCAGTTCGAGTGCCAATGAATTAGGTTTTCAAGTGATTAGCTTTGTTGGACTCTAATATTTGATTTAGAAAAAATGGATGCAAAACCCTAAAAGCGATTTGGAAACGAGAGAGATGTAGAGAGAGATGGGGTGGTGTTTGATTCGTGAGGAGTGAGAGAGAGCTGAAACAACGAAACAAAAGAGCAGAGCAGGTGAAATCACCGAAAGGAGGAGAGAGCTTCGTTGTACAGACCGTTTTATATTCACATTTTATCTGTTTCTTTTGTTTTTTGTTTATGAATTTATGACAACATATGTATCAGAAAAACAGGAAACATAAAACATTGTAGGTCTATATAATGAATTTTTTTTGCCACAATTTATTGAGATTCTATTTACAGTAATGTTACAACGATTAAATTGGATATGAAACCAATTTGTCACCTCTTTTTTTATTTTTCCGTGGTGCGTCAACTTTTGTTGAGATTATATTAGATATGAAACTAAAACATACCAGTAATTAAAAAAAATATATTATTTTTTACTCGTGAAGATGAGATTATGCGATGTCCTAAATGAGTTTGAGACCAATTACCTGAACCTTGACTCTTTTTTATCGTTTCATTTTTCATTGAATTGATTGTTTAATTGAAGCATATATTAAATATATTGTGAAATTATATTAACATATTGTTGAATGATTAATTGAAACATATGATTAATAAAGTTAACTATATGTTTCATGCCAACTAATGTTTTTGTGTTTTCAATCAATTCAATTCATAAAACCAAATAAAATAAAAGAAAAAGAAAAATAATAATAAATAAATAGAGAAAAGATATGATATCACATTATGAACACTATATAAAATATATTAAGTAATTGTGATTTATATTATTGACTTAATAAGC
>JAOTQH010099259.1:0-16230 GCA_025631255.1 Cornus kousa | reverse complement strand
GGATTGTGTTTATTAATTGAGGCAAGAGCCTATAGATTTACATTACCAACTAGTTAGCGCTAGATGCATAAGAATTTTGGGCGAATATCCTATGGCATTTGGAGGAATATGGATCGTTCCCCTTAACTAAATATTGGGTAAGATTGAGTCGTTGTTAGATACAACCTAAAACTTGTACATTTCTTGGGTTTCTTAAATATTGAAACCTTGTATATTGTTGGATGATTGGAATTTAGTGGAGCCCATACAAAGAAGCTGTGCCCACACAAGAACGGAATGAATTTTAAAAGGAAATAATTCGAAGTTTCGTGAATTCCGAGGACGGAATTCCTTTTGTTAAGGAGGAAGAATGTAATACCCCTAGTTTTCAAAAGGATAAAATTGTAATTTAAATTTTAATTTCATGTGCATTTTTAATTGATTATGTGGCTATGTGCTTATGTGACAAATTATTTATTTGAGTAATTGTTTATTTGATTTTTGTCATTTAATTGTGTGTTAAGTGCTTGTTAAATTGTATGGTTTAATTGTAATTAAGTTGTTAGGATTAAATGATATATTGTGTTATATGTTATTTTAATTAAATGGTTTATTTTGTAATTAAATTTGTTAGGCTTAAATGATATATTGCTTTATGTTTTATTTTCTTTTTATTTTGAAAAGGAGTTAGTTTTGGATGGTAGTAGTGGACCAAATAAATGGGTCACATGAACTACTTGGATGAACCTTCATGGGTAAGGAGTAGGACCCAAGGGAACTGGAGGTGATTATTATTATTATTCTAATTAATAATGGTAAGGAGATTTAGTTATATATAAATATATATGACTATATTATATTTATAAATGGTTATATTTATATGTAAATACGTCATATGTAAGGGTAGTAGTAGTATTATTAAAGTAGGATTATCTGTTCCTCTTTTCTGTATAAGCCGAGTTAGGGTTAAACTAGGATTAGGGTTTTATGTTGTAGGTATATATTATTGGCGCTATATATGCATTTAAGTCTATAGAGGAGGAGGATAGGTTTATACGTGAGTTATTTTATACTTAGAAAATAAAAGAGATCAGAGAAAGAAACTCAGAGAGGAAGCTAGGGTTTTGGCCAAGGATTGTAGGTTGGACCAAGGAGGAAGGTTGAGGGCTATTCGAGGGTTAGAACTAGAGTAGTAAGAGACTTGGGTGAGGGCCAAGGATTGCCGGAAAGAAACTAGCAAGAAGAAGTTAAGGTTTCAATTCAAAACCTAGAGGCAAGTTATATTTCTTGTTCCTTCCCTTTCACCTGTGTTCTGTGGATGCCTAGGTAGACTCTAGGAATATATTTAAATGTTAAATTAATCTTCTAATCGTGTTTAAATTGATCTAGAACAATTGTTGGTAATTTAAATTACAGTGTTTGACTTCAAAGCATATAGCATGATTAATTGAAATTATTATTTGTAATCGTTAGGTTGATACATACTGTAGTTTTAATGAGTTTTTAGGTTGGTTTTGAACATGAATTGGATCCTAGTAACTGTAACAGAGAAGTTTAGAAGGGTTGGAACTTGCCGGAGACAAAGCAGAAGGGGAGAAACGGGGTTCAGGGCTCTCAAAGGGAGAGAGAGCAGGCTCCATGGAAGTGGGAGCCAGCTCCGTCAACTGAAGAGCCAGCTCTAGGGGTTAAGGAGCCGGCTCCCCCTTGTCTATAACCGGCTCCAAGGTCTAGGGAGCCAGCTCCAGGTGTGGATGGAGCTTGCTCTCCAGTTTTGAGAGCAAGCTCTCTGGTTTGATGCGTTCTGAAGGTAGTTTAGGCATTATTTAGACGATTTTGGTTTCCTGAACTGTTCTGAGATTATTATTAAGGGTTCTAAATATTTTTCATAGTGTATTAAAACCAACAAGATGCATAATTTTTATTTATATGATAATGATTTGAATAGTATAAAAATTGAAACAAGTTTACATACTATTAACGGATAGGAAGGATTTAATTGTTTAATCTAATTTCAACAATTTAAATGACTGGGATGTGATTTTTAAATCTATATTGGATGCATAATAGAGTTATGTATTTGTTAGACTTTATTTGTGCTTATGTTGGATTTTAATTAATGAACTATTAAATTATGTTCCATTAATTAAATGGATGTTGTTCTGGATTTCAATTATTGAACTGTTTTATCTGGTTCATCAATTATTGGTTAGATTTGTGGATAAAATAAGCATGTTGGTTCATATAATTTCTACAATGCTTATTAGGAATTAATTGATGTTTACATACTTTATATGTGTTGTCAATTATATGGACATTGTTGGAATAGTATCAAATAAGCATGTTAACTTATATATTTAGTTATGCTTATTATGGATCAATTGATGTTTACATTTAATGTCTGTATTATCAATTGTTGGACTGATGGATTGTATGCACCGGTATGGGACAGTGGCATACTAGGGACGGATTATTTTTAAAATACTAAATCCTACCTATTCTGGAATAAGAGAATGGATTATAAAATAAAATCCTACTTATATTTAAGTCAGATCAGCTAAACAAAGTTGAATGACTAACTGGATTACTTGGTATTTACGTCAGATCAGCTGAACAAAGTTGAATGACCAACTGGATTACTTGTTATAAAAGTCAGATCAGCTGAACAAGTTGAATGGCTGAGTGGATTCCTTATGGATGGTTAGGATAGGATTAATGTATATATGAATATGGTACCACGATATGAGCTTAAGTCTCAGGATCGATGGTTAAGGAGTATATATGCATTGGGATACATAACTAGCTATGATGGTAGAGGTATACCTTGTAAGGTCTAGGTACTCATGCCCACCTCTGGTGCGTTTTGCATGTTGCCTTCTATTCAGGTTGAGACCCCTATTGTAGTCCAGTGAGAGTCCCTCAATGTGGATATATATAAGTATGGACTAGATAGTTATTGTTAAGATATCTAAGATGTATCTGCGTATCGGGTTTTTGTTTGGATTGTAGCTAGAGTTTAACTTATTCGTGGGCCTTACCTACTATTATTTTTCCGGTATCAGACGATTCCAATCTTTGAGCTTGTTCGTGCTGAGCAAAGACGGTCACTCATTCTTCCGACTACGTAGGACTGCTATTTATATTTAGTTTTGGATTTTCTTTTTAGTTCAGTTTATCTTCAGTTGGGTTTTGAATAGGGGTCCACTAGATGGATTCCCTAGTTGTATTTGTTGTGGAGGTTTGGATGTACCAGAATAATTCTTATTAATAAAATATAAATTCTGAGGATTTCATTATTGGATTATCATTTTAGTTTTCTTTCAGCAATTTTATTTATTCCTGTTTATCATATTTGTATTCTGTGTTCGATTATTACCATTTGTTTTTTATATCCTTGGGTGTTCAGGCGTGGGCGTGGGCCTAGCCAACCCGTATTCGAAAATTGGGGAAAATCACACGCGCCCAGGTCATCAAAACCTTGGCATTGCAGGTCACTAAACCTTGGCATCCCACCCATGTCATCAAACCCTGGCATCGCGCCCAGGTACCCAAACCCTTGCATCGAGCACAGGTACCCCAACCCTGGCATCGCGCCCAGGTACCCAAACCCTAGCATTGCGCCTAAACCATGGCATCCCACCCAGGTTAGCAAATCCTGGCATCGTACCCAAGTACCCAAAACCCTTGCACTGCGCCCAGTTACCCAAACCCTGACATCACGCTCAGGTCATCAAACCCTACATTGCACATCGCATCCAGGTCACTAATCCTTAGAGGCCTCACCTTTAAGTCAACAAACCATGGCATCATACCCAGGTCACTAAACTTTGGCGTCATACCCAGGTCATCAAAACTCGAGGGCCTTACCTTTAGGTCACCAAGCCCTTGTATTTCACTAGGTCGTCAAACCTCGCATATAACACTACTCTCAAGTCATTTATGCACGGCTACTCTTTTATAAATTCTACAAAGTTCACCCGCGCAGGGGGACTAAATGTAGGTGTCCAAAATATCTTAACTCACACGACCCACATAGCTTGGTCAAACAGTCAAAGAATTACACTGTATCATCAATAATAACCACATAACTTTATCAAATAATCAACAGACTACGCCACATCATAAACTATAGCCCATAAATCAAACAGTCAATGGTCAAAGATACGTTTCATTTACCACGTTATCAGAATACCTTAAGCAGAAAATCAAAGACTAAAAGAACTGAGTTGGGAGCAGGATTCAGGATTACCTGGGATCCGAGAAGTACTTGGTTTGGTGGCTGAAGTCCAGAGCTCGTCGAATCAACCCTCGACCTGACTTATAGAGAGAGAAATATCATTTTGACTCTCAAAATTATTAACCTCATTTTAATTAGTATAGCTTTATAATTATTTGAGATATTTCTCTTTTTTAATTATTATATTAATTAATTCATATGTCATCCAATGACATCATCCAACCTCTCACCTGGTCTATATAAGAAAGTATTCCAAGGCCAAGAGGGGTAGAGCAAACAGGGAGGAAAACACCTCCTAGACATTAAGAGCTCTAAGCCTCTCTCTCATAGGTTGTCTTCACAACCCTTAAACATTTACCAAGGGTGTCAATGGTGTTTAGTACACTGCCATCCTCTCTCTCTCTCTCTCTCTCTCTCTCTCTCTCAAGTTTGCTTGGGCTTCCACCTCTCTCAGTCCACCTCGGATTCTAATATGTTGCCTAGATCACTTAGATTTGCATGTATATGATATCACCATTTATATGTATTTTATTATGTAACGAAAATGAACCCCTACAAAGAGAAAAACACGGAAAAAGTGTAAGTAGTTGTGTGAGTGTGTTTTTTCTAGTAAAAAATGTATGTGCGTGAGTAGCTGTTTCTTTATGATGAAAATAAATAAATATATAAAAGTCAATTACCAAAAATAATTAAAGAAAAATAATATTTGCACTAATCTAGAAGACCTCCTTTATTTGGGAACTGGACACCCTGTTTCAAACTCGTGCAACAAATTTATTTTTTCTTTAAACTTGTTATGTTTTGTCCCCTATGAAAATTATGATGGGTTGGGAGCACTTTGATATACATATTTTTTAAAAATATATATATAATTCAAACTTCAATAAATTTATGATAAAGTTGTTAAAAAACTTAGGTATTGGCAAAATTTTAACAATCATACTAACAAAAGTATTGTTAAAATTTAAAATCATCCAATAACTGATGAAAAAAAAATGTTTATTTATATATTTATTGTTAAGTAGGGCTGGTCCGGGTTTTGGTGGATTTTAAATTCTCTTCCTAAACCTCCAAATCCGTTCCAATAGGTTCGGGATGAGATTTAACATCCCTAATTATTTATCATTTACTTTTTACTTTTTCCATAATAATGAAAAGGTGAAAGCGGAAATGTTATTTATCATCGGCCAGTGACAATAGAAGATCTGGAATCAGTATGTGATTATTAAAGAGAAATTTTTATATGGTTCAAGATTATATGGTCTGGTCCCGACCACAAACACCATAACAAATTGAAACCAGGGAATCACCCCGATCTCCCACAAACACAAAACAATCTCCCTCCAACTCTCCAGATACTAACGAGGAAAAGTGGACACAAAATCGAATGAATGGAAAATAGTAATTAATAAGTGATGACAACTGTGACATTACATTTGTCTGGATAGCCTAGTGAATTTGTACCTTCCGTGAATCTTAAAATATCCGGTTTCGATCCTATATCTACTAATCTAATATCTAACATTTTTTCCTTTGAAATATATATATATATATATTATGGCATTGCTCAATTTTGTGTTGAAGAAACGGAATATATTATAAATATATCTATATACATACATATACATATATGGGGTGAGGCTGTCTCCATCGGATTCCCATCTTATCTGCTTCTATCAATCACAATTGTTACACTGTTTGTGGTCTCTGTCAACCCAACTTTGCACCAACCATTGAGGAGGAAAAAAAAAAAACACGAGGACACTCATATTATTTTGTGAACGGGAGCAAGCTAAATTTGATCTTAAATAGAGACAAATTTTGATTGGTCCAAATAGTCAAATTTTCACTGGATTCATGTACCCTAACTATGCATGCAAGAAATAAGACAGCAGAGTCTTTAATATTACAGCTGTGTCGAGCGTGACTACTGTTGAAATATAGAGTGCTGTATACAACTCCAAAACTTTAATTCACTGTATGAAACCATATTTACTTTGTCCTCAATCGTTTGACCTTGCATTATGTTGACTCCATTGCCATCTTCATGTCATTGTCAGAAGTTCCTACCATTTTGAATCAAAGTTTGATTGAATGAGAAAAAAGAAACAACAAAGCTTGTGTTCTTAATCCATGATGCACATATTGCCAAATTATATATGACATTATATCTAATATCATCTATCACACATTTTTCCCGAGGCCAGCCCTGAGATTGAAAAAATTTTGAGAGGCCATAGGCGAACTTTAAATGTGAGGCCCTCTATACATAAGTTTCAATTCTTCTTCTCTCCTTTTTTTTTTTTTTTTCCTTTTTTCATACCCAGATTTAAATTTTCTTGTAGACATAATTGTCAAAAATTTTGAAATCTAAATAATAGGAAACACAATCAACATAAAACTAAACTTAAAAAAAAATAAAAAAATAAAAAAATAAAAAAATAAAAAAATAAAAAAATAAAATTGCTTTACTGAGAAAATTGAATTACCTCAATGTCTTCAACTGAATGATTGCTTATGAGATGTCTAAATGATGTGATTTACACAAAAACAAAAATACTTCATGAGATGTCTAAATGGTCTTCAAGTGAAGTGTGAAGAATTGCTAGATTGGAACTCCTATATTACAACAAATTCATTGAGTTAATTCACAATTCACACAGAAGAATAAAACAAATTAAATTAAAATATTTTTTTAGTTTAAGAATTACTTGAATTAGAGTCCAAGTGTTGAACTTGAACAATAACAACCACCTTTGCAAGTTACAAACCATTGAACCCGAAGTCCCCAACTAGTCCAACTAGAAATTTGGAACACTGATCAACAATCTGATCAATAGAGAGAGAGGAACAGAAGCCGGAAGCCCGAAGTGTGAACTTTAAACAGAAGCGTGAAGCCGTGAACGATGAACTGTGAAGACAATGATGATTTGAATCATTTGGTCAACAGAGAGAGAGGAACAGAAGCGTGAACTTTCAACCCAAAAAAAAAACAGAAGCGTGAAGCACTGAAGCCGGTGAACTTTCAACCAAAAAAAAAAATCAGAAGCGTGAAGCCATGAACAATGAACTGTGAAGACGATGATGATTTGATCAACAGAGAGAGAGGAACATAAGCGTGAACTTTCAACCCAAAAAAAAAAAAAAAAAAACAGAAGCGTGAAGCCGTGAACAATGAACTGTGAAGACGATGGTTTGATATTGTGATTATTTTCAATTTTCTGGTTTTGAAATTTTGATTTTTGAGGAAAAAGAAAAATTGATTGTTGCAGTTGCAATCTTGTCTTGGAGATGTGCGAGTCTCTTGAGATTCTTGAGAAAGAAAGTTCCGAGAATAAGATTGGAATAGGATTCACCGATTTGGAGGTCAGGTTGCCCCGTTCAAAGATTTGTCATTTGTTTTTTTTTTTTTTTTTTTAGGCCTCTTGATTTGCTGGGTTGCAATTTTTTTTGGTGGCCCATCATTCATGGGCTTACAAATATTCCTTAATGATTTGCTGTGCATTTGGTAAATTTTTTTTTTTTTTTTTTTTTTTTGGTGGTCCATTAAGCATAGGCTTATAAAATCTGAGGCCCCATACAATCTGAGGCCCTAGGCGACCGCCTTGGTCGCCTTGGCTCAGGACCGGCCCTGATTTTCCCCTACTTCCAAATATAATTACAAGCAGCTTCCTATAAGACAAAAAAACGCAATTTTGAGGTTCCGATAGAATTTGAAAGAAAAGAATACGTCACAACATAATAATTATAGTCAATATTGCTTGTTGGCCCTTTTCCACTCGAAAACTCTCCCTTCGGATCGAAAATGGACTCTTTGACATTGGCCACAAAACATGTTAGCCTACATGTAGTCTCTATAATCCAGAACAACCTGTTCTACAACAAATCATTTCAAGCCTATTGAGGTGCAATTTAGGAGGCTTGGATATTTTCCTAAAGGTATTGTGTCGTGGACCTGTGGTTGTACGGAACATGAGGACACTATTAAACATGGGCCAAACACGTGTCAGATAGTACTAGAAAGTGTCTTGAAATTTAAATAGTTTTCTTTGATTGTATAAAGCTAGGAAACTGCATAAACATGGCAGGGACATGTTTGGAATGCTTGACATGACTGAGTAAATTTTTTATATTACAATGCAATATTAAAAGATTTTATTAGTTTATTAAAAAAAATAATATAAAATTTTAAGAAATAAAGAGAAAAAATATTTAACTCCAGGTGTGGAATAGTGATTTCATTTGTTATAATGTGAAAAAAAAATGATTAAAAATTACTTATATATAATTATATATTTTAAATTATTATTTTTTTGATATATTTCTGACGTTCCCTATTAATTTGAATCCACGGTCTTATACTTATGGTGTCACACTCATATCCTGTATTCTTGTTGGTGCTTCCCAGGGGATCATGCACTCTAACGGGCACCCACTATCAAGAAAGTCTTTGGAAAAATTACAGAAAAATGAATATGCCTTCCTTAAGTTCATTTTTCTGTAATTTCCCCCAATGTCTTTAACACTTTTGTAATTACATATCCACTGTAACTTAATAGATTGACAATATTGCCCCCCAAAAAAAAAATTTGTTTTTTTTACTAAATAGTATATGCTTGTATACATGTGTGTGGTGCACTGTACGTTCTAATTTGATAACTAACTGGTAGCCCAGCCCAATTGTGAGGTTTGATGCTGCTTGTGCTTACCTCGTCAAATACTATATATATAATATTAATTTCACTATTTTTGTTTTTCTCTCGAACAGAAAAAAGATGTAGCTGGAGAAGCAAGTAGCTTTGAGCTGTACCCAGGAGCAACATTGTCAAAGGCTTAAAAAGAAGTGATATTTTAAACACGTAGGTCAAGCTGTGCTTGGAAAATCTCTCTCTCTCTCTCTCTCTCTCTGAGGCGTGAGTGGGGGTGGTGTGTACGTCTTGAGCTGCTGAATAAATCTTGTCTTCTACTCCGTGTTGAAAACGTTTGTAGTATAATACATTTGCTGTTATTTTTCTTCATTTTTAACTTCTATCTGAACAAAAGCATTTAAAAAAAAAAAAAAAAAATTAGAAATTCCTATAGATGTTGATTGGACTATCAGCCTAACTGCTGTAACTTCTTCCTCAAGAGGGATGAAGAGTTCTAGTCCCATAGTGAACATTTTTTGTCTAATAAAAAAAGTCTTCATTAGTAATATTAAATTTAATTGTAATGATTTTTCTTTGGGTATAGTTTTAATGTATTTTTTAAGAGTATTTTTATAAATGATAAAAGAAGAAAAAATAGAGAAGAGAACGTTTGATAACTGATACGTAAGGTTGTCAGAGTGTCGAAGCAATTTTTTTTTTTTCTCCTTTCTTTAATTCATAACATATAATATATATGTATTTGTGTGTGTTTATATATATTTGAAAAGAGTGTTAGTATGTTTTAGCTACATGTTTATTTTTTTTTTAAGTTGATACACAGTATTTTTTTTCTTATTTTATACTCACAGACTCCCTCTCAAGAAATCATTTGAACCTTAGACTTAAGGGTGAACAAAGAATCGATGAAATTGAATGATTGATTAAAACCGAATCGAGCTGGTGCTTTGGTTTAGGTTCCTCAGTGATCCCGTTCCGATTCCAAATTTGTAGAACCATTAAGGTTTGATCCGGTTCTAATTCTGATTCTGAATTCAATTCTGATTTTGGATCCTTTGAAACAGAATGAACCAGTTACAATATTATTTTAAATTATGTAATTACAATACATAATACTACAGTAATATATATATATATATATATATACACACCACCATCACATGCCACTAGGCACTAGATTCTTTTTTCTTTTTTTTCGGAAAGTTAGGCACTAGATTCTTACACCTTACTGTCATTGACTCGCAGCCGCGTAGAAAAACGGATTTTTGTAGATTATCCTTCTGTTCATCATCAAGGTTGATAACAGGTGACATGACTACTCCAAATACAAGAAAAGCTACAGAGGAATTGAGGGACGGACATGCATTGGAATTTGGAAATGCTATTTTCAGTACTTGCAAAAGACCTCATTCATCATTTATTTTGACTTCTGAGATTTGAAGTATCTGAGATTTGTCATTTTGTTTCAAAAAGTACCAATATCAAATTTTACAGTAAATTTACTAATCTATTCTTCTTATTATATTATTAAAAAATTAAAATATTTAGAAATAACAAATGACTCTTTTGCCTACTGACATTTACCAACATACCCCTTAACATTCCAGATTTTTTGGACCAGATTTATTAAGGCAATTCTCTCTCCCCCGTCGTCCGACGCTTCCGTGACCTATCACTGAACTTCTCTCCCGCCTATTCTCTGCCTCGCCGCCATCGCCACTGCCGCCATCGCCTCTCACATCACCAAACCTCCCTTCACGTCCATCCTCTTGTCACCGAACAGGACCAAAATTCGCATATCAGCGTCGCGCTGTGACTCGCGTCGGTGATTGATGCCTAGCCGGATCGGCGCCGCGCTGTGCCTCGCGTCACCGCCGGTATGGGACATCGGCGAATCTTCTCTCTCCGTCGTCTTCCACAACGGCCTCACTTACCGCCGGGTGCTTATAAATAACCGATCCCACCTCCACGCTGCTCAAATTTTGTCGCCGCTGATGATTACATCCTTCGATTCGGTGCGGTGACAAATGGGATGGACGAAATCGGCGGTGAACTGCGGCGGTGAGCAGCGGCTTCGGATGATTTGCGGCGGTGCTCAGCTGTGAGCTTGCGGATTGGAAGAAGCTTGGCTGTGAGCTTGCGGATTGGGAGAAGCTCGGCTGTGGAGAAAAGTGTGATATGGCCGACGGATCTGGCGGGTGGTGCAACGGCAGTGACGGACTGACGAGGACGGAGACGGTCTCGGCTGCGGGGCTCCGATGTTTCGGCCGTAATGGACGGCGTGCGATGGTGACAAATTCACGGCGAGCAAGGATCTGGGCACGGTGATGGTTGCCGTGACTGGTTCGGAAGCTCAGCTGCAGTGATGGATTGCGTGACTGGTTCAGATTGGATTGGTCTAATCTTTATATATATATATGTAAGAATTTGTAACCATATATGTATTGCATATATGTGTGTGTGTGTGTGAATTTTGCACACAAAACACATTATTTAATTTGGGTCTTGCATATGGATTTAGCAGAAGGGATGGTGACAGTGAAGTGGTGAAGGTGGGAGAGAGAGACAGAGAGAGAGACAATGGTGAATAAGTGGTTTAAGGGTAGTTTGGTCAACTTAATATAAATTTTATTGTCATTGGCTTAAGGGTAATAGCCTTTTTTTACATTGGTGATGGGTAATTTTTTCTGTGGAGGGAGGTCATTGCAAAATGAGGAAAATCTCGGGGGTCACATTGCAACAAAATGTTAAACTTCAGATTTAGTTAATATTAGTCAAAACTTTAAGAGAGATCATTGTAGTTTGCCCTTTATTATTATTTTTTGGATGGGAAAGCAAACACTCAATGACCCTAAGGGTAAAATGGTCATTTCATACAGAAATGGATTCTACCAAGCATACCATTGGAAAGACAACGAAAAATTAATAAAGTTAGGCTCAAGAATCACTTGATTCGAAGTCCGTCCAGAGAGTATTACACAGAGGAGGTTCGCTGTATCCACGAGTTTGTAGTGCTGCTACTGGTGGATCCCCAAAGAAGCCATAAACATAATTAAATAAGCCAAAAATATAATATAAATTTCACCACTAAACTTCTTTAATTCACCTTATTATTTCTTCACAGAGTAAGATAATTTGGATCGATCGAAATGAGAAAGCACAGAAGTTGGATCGATCGAAGTTGGCGATGTCAAAACTTTGTTTTGACTTTTTTCTTCCATTCGGACACCGAATCACGTGATTCTTGGGTCTATCTTAATTAATTTTTCGCTGTCTTTCCAGTGGTGTGCTCGGTATCACCCGAATTTATTCATCTCTTTTATCTGATGATCCTCTAGCTTCATGCCTTCTTGAAATGTATGAGAATTGTAGTTTTGACAATGAAAACTCAATGGGTATAATCAGTGCACAGTGGACATGTAAGTGTAAATGGGCACACTTTTCTGCCCACACCTGGGTTCGAACCCCTACCCTCTCTTTTGAAGATGAGAAGATTATACCATTGAATCAAAGGCCCTTTATTTTAATTCAGTGGTTAGAACATTTAATATCAGGCTTATCAGCCGAAGCTTTTGATGGTGGAAACTTGGAACAATAAGAAGGGAAGCAACAATAGAGTGTTTTCTAAAAAAATTTCATATAATACCAAACAAATGCTTTGGGATTGCACTAGAGATCTTTTTAGTCTAGCTTGTGAAAGTTGACAATCTTTTTTTTTTTTTCTTTTTTAAAGTAGTAAACACAATTTTTTCAATAATGGAATCAAAACCAAACCAAACCGGTCTTCATGATTGGATTTGGTTTGATTCCATATTTCAACTATTCAGGTTCTAATTTTCTAAGAAACATTTAGACAAATCGTACTGAACCGAAACTTGTGCACTCCTATTTACACCTGATGTTTCGTGTGGAACCAAGGCCAAGTATTTACTCACTTCAACCAATCCCTTGAGGTTCAAGTATTATAATAATACTTAACATTTACTAGATTTGAATTTTTAAGTTGATTATGCTTTGAAGGGGCATAAGTAATTTCTTTTGCAAATTACCTTTAATAATCATAGATATGTAACCAAAAATAAAAATTTTTTTGAAAAAAAAATTAATTAATAATTGTGGGGCAACTTTAATTTCTCTATACAAATCACAATTAGTAACCAAAAATTATCTGACAAAAAAAACAAAAATTAGTAATGTAAATAGGTTTTGAGGAAAATTGGTGGGGGTGTGTAAACAAAATTTAGATAAAGAGAAGTTGATCCTTGATTTTTTGTCCCGTCTTGTTTTTATTTTTATTTTTTACATTTTTGTGTACATAGGTATTGTAGATGAAGATGCTATATATATATATATATATATATATATAAAGAATTTTAATGCAACCAAAATTTAGTATGGCTAAAAAAATATAACATCGAGTTGTGAAGTGTTATATCTACCTAAAATGTGTAATTGTGAGTTAAATGTAATGGCCCTATGCAATCCATATGGTCTAGAGAACTTAATGAACAGGTTCAAATGTCTAAGTAATCATGAGAAAGGTATTAGGCAGATACACATATTCATAAATGGTTATCAAACTATTTCACATGATTATCTATGTTAGAAAAGATGAGAGAGAATATCTGTATTTTATTGATTTTGAAGACAATCCTTTCACCCTGATGTAGCTGAGGTGGCACCGATGCTAACGTGGTTGATGGCATGACAATTGAAGTGGCAGGTGAATTGGCATTACTGCTGACACCTCTGTTGTATGGCAACTGATGTGGTAGGTGATGTGGCATAACTACTTGCACCGTTGAAGAATGTGTCTGACGTTACACCAATGCTGACATGTTAGGTGATACAGGGTGAATCCGTGAAGATCTTAGAGGTAGGTGCAAAGTGTGAATGAGTTGACGTTGCCATCCCCGAAAATAACTACTATAACTGATGGGTGATGAATTTGTTAAGAATTTTTTTTTTTTCCCTAATTGGTACTCATACACACTTGTCTCTTTTAAGACTTAAACCCCTAACCTCCCTTTAAGAAGTAAGAGACTGATACTGCTACGCCACTAGCCCGTTGGTGAATTTGTGAAGATCACCACATTGAAGGGCGTGTGAGCGTATAATGACCACTGATGGTGCATGGTGGCGTGATGACAAAGCTGATCTAACACGTTGAGGTGTGGGATTATTGTTGGTGTGCATAAAGGCGCATGGAAGTGTGGGATTACCGCTTGAGGCTCATGGTGGCGCGGTTTGGAGTGCAAAAGCCACCGCCGTGGATGGGACTAATAGTGCCATCCCCAGCAGTGACTACGATAAACTGATAAATTGTTTACCAGTTATTGAAAAGCTTGATACCATGTTACAAAGAAGAGAAAGAATAATTGTATATTATATTGATGTGTATGAGATGTTACATAAAAGGTCCTATATATAGAAAAAGGTTTGGGGTAGATGAGTGATGAACAAATAACCTATATATACTAATATGATAGGTGTACTCATATATGATAATTTGTAATATGCAATAAACCTAGATGGTAAGTAAATGGGTAAACTTGTAATTAGGGTGAAAGGATTGTCTTCAAAACTTAAGATGGCTTTATATAACCTACTTTGATTTTGAGGGGGCTGTTAGAATATATTCTCAGAATCTAAATGTGAGTATGTTTAAATGTAAAGAATAAGATTGGATTAATTATGAAAATCTATACTCATACCATTGTGGTAAATGTGAGATATACATAAAGCAATTAATGCTAACTTTAAATGTGATAAACTAAGTAATTATTCGTGGCTTTTGAAAAACTTGAGAAAATTCTAAGAGTTTTGAGAGATGTGAATCATGATGGTCTTTAGCAAAAGTATCAACTCATTATATAGATTTAGATTCACATATTTGATAGAAATATGTTGATCCTCCGTGATCAGGTTATTGCAAGACTGAATCTTTTGAAACAATGTTTTTATTGAAGAAAATGAGTTCTGTAATAAGATGTTGTAAGAGCAAATTATAGTATATATTTTTCTATATCTTTGTACATAACTATACAACGTTTATAAAGAGAAGAAAGACTATAAAGTAAAAGAATTAGGAGAGATTTCAAGAGTAAATTAAGCAAGATTTGGGAAGATCGCAGGAGGGAAATTTGCTAGTAAAATCTCTAAAGATTTGGAGCAATCTTAAAAGGTAATTCTCTACCAGCTGTTATGGAATTAATAGATGACTTTACATTCTTGTTTTCTCTTGGGCGCTATTGATTTTTCACATGAGCAAAATTGATTCTCACTATTTTTGCACATGTTTAATCATCCCGCAAACGTATCTTTTTGATATCTTCCTTTTCACCCCCCTCAAAATGGGCCATGGGTGCAAACAAAGGCCCAATTTGACTTTGAGATCACAGAACACCTTCTAAGCCAATGGTTTAGTGAATATGTCAGCAAGTTGATGATCCGATGGCACAAACTTTGTGAGCAATGCTCCACATGTAACTTTTTCTCGCACATAATGATAGTCTAGTTCAATATGTTTAGCCCTACCATGAAAGATTGGATTCGCTAACATATAAAAAGCACTGAGATTTTCACAATGTAAAATTGGAGGTTGAGAAAGTGCAACACCTATATCACGAAGCAAAAATGTTAGCCAAGTTAACTTAGCTGCAGTAGACACCATTGACCTATATTCAGCTTCAGCATTTGATCGAGCAACTGTAATCTACTTCTTAGAAGACCAGGAAAAACAATTGCTTCCAAGAAAAGTACAAAATCCCATTGTTTGATCGATGGTCGATTACTAATTATAAATCAACCCTTTTGCAATAGCACAAATCACTGTAAAATAGGGCTATTGGTCGGGTAGGTCGAACCATTGGGACTGCGCTAGTCTATGGCAACCTAAATGTCTAGAATCATCTTTTAGAATGATAAAGGGGTTTATAGAAGATTTATTGGTTTGTCATTAACTAAAAATGTGAAATTCATAAAATAAAAGCTTGTAAGAATTTAAAGAGATAAAATACGAGTAAAGAAAACTAGGGAAGCGAATCTGCCTCCATCCCTCTACACATTCTAGATTTAGAACTAATTTAGGGGATAAACAATATATAATGGTCAAGAATTATATAGCAACACCTTGTTGCCATATAATTAACAAGAAGTACATTAAGCCTCAAACAAGCATAATCCATCAAAGGTGAGTGTGGTTAAACTACTTAAACTAGGATGCAACTTAAACACACTTACTTAAATGAAAGATTATCAAGTTTTTGACAAATGATGAAGCATATGAAGGTAAAGATTAAGCATACACCATCAAAGGATTTTCCTAAGCAATGGTCTATCAAAGTCACCTATCAACATGCCATTAAACCA